>CAUYON010140032.1:0-74073 GCA_963573935.1 Arctocebus calabarensis | reverse complement strand
TTTTTTTTTTTTTTGAGACAGAGCCTCAAGCTGTCACCCTGGATAGAGTGCTGTGGCATCACAGCTCACAGCAACCTCCAATTCCTGGGCTCAAGCGAGTCTCTTGCCTCAGCCTCCCAAGTAGCTGGGACTACAGGCGCCTGCCACGACACCCAGACATTTTTTGGTTGCAGCCGTCATTGTTGTTTGGCTGGCCCAGGCTGGATTCGAACCCGCCAGTTCAGGTGTACGTGGCTGGCGCCTTAGCCCGCTGAGCCACAGGCGCCGAGCCAAGAGACATACTCTTGTTTGACAATGTGAATGTTACTTTCTTTGCATTATTTTTATTAATATTGCTTAATATTTCAATGCACTAATTGTCTGATTTCTGAATGTATTTATCTTCTTTCATTCTTTTCGAGGTTTTTGTTTCTAGTCCTTATCTTAAACGTTGTTATTGTTATTAAATATTAAGCCTTTTTAATTCTGTGAAGGCAAAAAGTGGAAACCTAACAAACACATGTATATGTAAAAATAAAAAAAGAAAAAAAAAGAATACCTTCTACATGTTGATACCTTGCTGAGTTCATCTTTTCTCTTTCCTCCCTAGACTGCCAGCCTCCTTGAAGTACCTGTGGCCCAGGGCATGCTAACCATTTGGGTGTGCAACCATACGCTGACATTGTTGTAGGTGTCTTTCCCCTTAGGTAGTTATAATTTAGCCTGAGAGAGAAGACTACTTCAGGTCAAGACCTAGACAAAAGCATGGGTTAAAATATTTGATGTGATCTAGATTAAAAAGTGTTTAAGGAAAATAACTAAAGCTAAAGGCCTTTCTCTAGGGCAGGGATTTTTAACCTTTTTTATTTCACGGCACACTCGAACCTATCCTTAAACCTCCGTTGCAAACTTAAATTATTTTTATAAAAAAAAAAAAAAAAAAAAAGGTGGCTCCTGTGGCTTAGCGAGTAGGGCGCCGGCCCCATATACCGAAGGTAGCGGGTTCAAGCCCGGGCCTCGGCCGAACTGCAAAACAAAAAAATAGCCCGGCGCTGTGGCGGGCGCCTGTAGTTCCAGCTACTCGGGAGGCTGAGGCAAGAGAATCGCTTGAGCCCAAGAGCTGGAGGTTGCTCTGAGCAGTGTGACGCCATGGTACTCTACCCAGGGCGATAAAGTGAGACTCTGTCTCTACAAAAAAAAAAAAAAAAAAGATAGTCCTCCAACTTATAAACTTGTTGAATTCCAACAGTTTGATTGTAAACCAGTTATGGGAAAGAAACAGGTAGTTCCCCATAGTAAGAATTACACACACAATAGTTAGGTTCTCAGAGCAGCCTACGAAAGCCTTCTCCACTTTGCTCCACCTAAAACAGCACTACTAAGACTGTAGAACCCACAGTCAAGGTGATGTTTCCATGAGAAAACCCTCTCAGAGTTCCCTTTTGGCATGCCAGGAACAAAAAACATCTTCCTTTTTTGCAATGAAAGTAGGGACTCCCCTTGACCAGAGCAGGCTTTGGGGTGAAGGTCCTGGTGTGCACTTTGGGGAGGTCAGACTGGGTATATGAGTGAGGGGAGTGAGCACACAGCTTATCCAGCCTGGCAGGAAAAGAGGGAGGGCACAGTGGGAGAAAGGACTCCAGGAAGCAAGTGAGAAAGTGGGGTGAGGGCGAGCGGAAGAGCAGGGACCTGTGGAAGAGCGCGGACAAGCAGCTCCTCCTTGCCTCTTCCAAACTCCTTTGCATTCCAAGAGTTCTACTTTCTTTCCACCCTCTGGGAAGGCTTTGTGGGAAAAGACTGAGAAGAAATGAAAGGCTACTGCAGGGCAATAAGAGGAAAAGAATAAGGGGAGGTGGTCTCCAGTAAGGTGCAGGCTGGAAGCGATGCATTCCTCTTTTTGGAGGTAAGGGGTGGGTTTTCACAGGTGAAATGCACATTCACAAATCAGAACTCTGTGCATGTGACTCAGGCATAGGCCCAAAGTAAAGAGAAAACAATGGTTACTGTCCCTAATGTGGAAGAACAATTAACAAATTAAACAAACTAGACTAGGGTCCTTGTGACTGCTTCTGTTACTAAGAATAATCTCCTAAGAAAAAAACATATCCAGTAGAATTTATTGCACCCCTGTTGCACATTACTAGGGATTATATTTTCATCAAAGACACTGGAATCCAGAATAAATATCCTGTGCTCACATTTTTTAGGAATTCACACATATCAAATTCTATTGCAGAAATCCAGGTTCTGTCACTCATTTCACGCAAGGTAGCAGACTTCAAGCAGGTACTCATCTTTCAAACAGAATCATAACCAGAACTAATTCACTAATCTATCTTTCTTACTACTTGCTACAGACATCAACTGGTGGTTATCATTTAGCTGTAACATAAAAACATTTAACTGTAACATGAAAATGTATACGTTTGTCTACTTTAAGTTATAGAAACTATCACTTTTATAAATCATCGATTTGACATGCATTGAAAATCAAAAATTCAAACAAAAATATTAATCATTTTAAACAATGTCTAGGAAGAGAACCTCTTCCCACAAATTATATGAATAATGAACTTAACCTCATAGTCTTCAAATACTGAACAATTAGAATTTTTTCCTTATGAGATTTTTTTTTCTAACGGATCTATTTACTCCTGTTGGGCCAAAACGATGCGAGAGGAAATGGTGAGAGTTGAGGAGAGTCTCTCTGAGGCTCTGGACTACAAGTAAGAAAAGCTGCTTTTTCTGCCAGCCTTTGCTTCACTGGCAGAACTCACCCACTGGAAGCTCTTGTTTACGTGGGGTCCAAATGGGAAGAATGGCAGCCTGAAGTGTTGAACAGAATCCCAGTGTGAGTCTAACTATTTCCCCTGTCTCACTGGGATATTTAAGGCTGATGCCTCAACTTTGTTTTCAATCTATTTTTTCATTCACAAACTAAAGAATGCTTCCTACAGAATATCTAAAATTTCCCCTAGGGTTTCAGAAGCTATGTGGAACATGGTGGTCTGAATATCCATTTATCCATTTTCACAAGACTTGTCTCCAATCTTCATGCAAGTATTTGCTAACCACGCTCAAGTAAACTTTTTTTTATTTTTTGGAGATAGAATCTCACTTTGTTACCCTTGGTAGAGTGCTATGGCGTCACAGCTCACAGCAACCTCAAACTCTTGGGCTCAAGCAATCCTCTTGCCTCAGCCTCCCTAGTAGCTAGGACCACAGGTGCCCTCCCCAACAGCTGGCTATTTTTAGAGACAGGGTCTCAGTCTGGCTCAGGCTGGGCTGGAACCCATGAGCTCAGGCGATCCACCTGCCTCAGCTTCCCAGACTGCTAGGATTACAGGTGTGAGCCACCGCACCTGGCCCTCAAGTAAACTTTGACACAAGTTAACATGGAGGTGTTTTCCTAATGTTACATAGCTCAACATAGCATCGTCTCATCTCCTTTGAAAGCCTCAGCGGTGGTCAGGGTGAAGCTGGCTATTTCAAACACTGAGCTATCAGAAGCAAATTAGGACAGGGGAAGTAGTTTTGGTAAAGATGTATACAACAGTGCTCAGAATCTTCTAATCTGACAGGAAACATTCTCATGGATTTCAATTGAAGAACATGTAACAAGAAAATGAGAAAATAAGAACATGTTGTGTCTAATCCTACATATCTTAGGACACCTACTCAGTCTGTTCATCTCTGACAATGATCCAAAGAAACGATTATCTTTGCCTTCAAACATAGGGTGTCTAATTTACATACATGAGATAATTCATCTCTTATAAGTAAAATGCCATCCAAATCTCTAAGACACACTATAGGAAACAAAAAAGGGCATTGTTATTTATTTATACCTTCAAAATAGTATTTGTATTACCTGTGTACTAACAACTTCCATTGGTCTTTTCTTGATTTCTCCTATGTCCAAGTAACTGAGGGGAAAAAAAAAACACAAACAATAAGGGTTGCTTTTGGGTTTTAAGTCAGGAAAAATTATTTAAAAAGTAAAGCAGGTCAAAGGAAATACTTACGCCTAAAGCAAAAATCAATAGCTATTAATTAAAAGCAATTATGGCAGTTAAGAACTGTTTCCCTTGGTGCCAACCAGAACATACATATGTCTACACTAAACGTCAAAAAAATGGAAGTCTTAGAAATACATGCTTTCATGAGGGAATATTTTCAGTTTTAATAGTTAGCTACTCACTTTATATATGGTATTTCTAACTTTTATATGACTTTGATTAAGAGTAGCTAATGTGAAAGCTTCTTACGAGTCCCACTAATCATGAACTTCAGATTAGGAAGTGTTGACTGTATGCAATAAGGAAACAATTGGGGAAAGTGGGAAACCATTTTCTATATGAGAGAACTTTGATGATGCAGAAATGCTCAGTCATGTGGGATGGTTTAGATATTAGTTCAGCTAATAGATAGATGGGTAGATTAGTTAAGCTCCAGAGATGCCCATTATTCCATTACTAATTGCTACAGCTATTAACTAGCAATCATTCTTTAGCATAACCACAACCCAAAAACTTTATACCTTTGTCAACTTCAAGTTCCAAGTCCATCACTGCGATCTGGTTCTACTTTTAAGCATGCTTCAAACATAGAAGGTGCTAAATAAACATTTTCATATAAAAAATATAATTCTAGGCTCAACGTCTATAGCACAATGGTTACAGCACCAGCTACATACATCAAAGGTGGTGGGGTTCGAACTTAGCCCGGGCCAGCTAAGCAACAAAAAATAGCTCATTGTAGTCCCAGCTACTTGGGAGGCTGAGGCAAGAGAATCACTTAAGCCCAAGAGTTTGAGGTTGCTGAGCTATGACGCCATGGCACTCTACTCAGGGCAACATCATGAAAGTCTGTCTCAAAAATATATGCATATATAAATCTAGCATTTAATTTATAACAATATAAGGATAGGTCTTTCACCTCAACTATTAAATAATTGCTAAGTTGCTAAAAAAAAGTTGATATTAGAATTAATTCAGGCTATTGAAATGCTTTTACTGTTGTTTGGTTTTTTGGATAGGATATTTTAGTTAATTGACACCTCTGGAAATTATTATATATTTCCCCTATGTAAACTGTAGTTATATAAGACAATGCAAACACTTCTGTCTTAGCAATAAAATGGGTTTTCTGTGAATCTGCAGGGATTGATTCTTGACTTACTACCAAAATATTGTAACTGTCCTGTGTATGAAAGTGACCTCAGATCTACAAGATTAATGTCATAGAGTCACCTTTCAAAAATGCACAAGGAAAGTTTGGGGGAAAATTATCTCTGGAATTCTCTGCTTTTATTCTTCATTCCACAAAATGAAGGTTTAATAGCTAACTGAAGTTTAGTTATCATTTCAAAAATATTAGAAAAATCTAAGTAAAAGCAATTCAAGCAAAAATTTTATCAGTTCCATTTGAAAAATATTTTGCTATCTTTCCCAACATCATTTAGAGTCTAAGTGAAAGCCCATGAATCACCTTCCATACCTTTTGGGCTTTCTTTTGTTCTGTCAGTTGCTTCATTTGTTATATAAACTTACAAGTGCTGAGCTTCAAATATATTCAGCATTTAAATATTCTTGGCTTCTATCAGTATAACCATAGATACTACTACTGAACACAAGTAAAAAAAAAAAATTAGTCATTAGCATGGAAGACTAACAATGGACACATACAACAAACTCAGGGTATTTTGTGTACAAATTTTTTTAAAAATCATGCAAATTTCTTATTTATAAAGAGTGATTTGAAATAGCACTTTCTATTTGGTTTGGAATTGTATCCTTTTTTATTTTGTGAATTGGTAGGGCCAAATAAAGAGAACATGGACTACTAAAGTGAGTCTACTGTTTTCAGCTGTTCCCATTCACATGAAGTTCTTCTAAGTAGAAATTAGTTAAATAAACATGTAATAAAAAGAACTAGTTGTAGAAATGCCTTACATTTACATAACACTTTGGTATTTACACATTTACATCCACAGCGTTTACTTTGTATAACAAGGATTCAGAGTAGGTTTGGTTCTGTATTAGGAAGCTGACCAGCTGAGTCAAGTGACTTGCCCAAGGGCACAACCCTAATAAACATCTCAGTCTCATCTCCAGGTTTTAAAATCTAAGTTTCTTTTAAGCACATAATTTCATTTAGCACATTTCTATGAAATTAACAAAACATACTTAAAGACATTTTCAGAGAAGGGAAAAATAAATCCAAATGTATTCCTCATCTTCCAAAGAAAGAATGATATAAAAACAGAGCGCCTAGAACTCAATTTAAACAAACTTAAGAGAGGAAGGATGGTATTAAAAGAACTTTAATGATAACTTTGAAAATTGTATCTACACAGTTAAAATCTAGACTCAAATTTTAATTATTAATAATGTCTATGAACTCACAAGTTTATGTAAAGATTTTGGTAATTTTTTTTTTCCTGTCCTGGGCCCAAGATGAATTTCAATTAAAACGTTCTATTAAATTATGAAATACACAATCCAGCAATTTCACTCCTAGGTATATCCAAGAGAAATGAAAAACTTGAACACAAATATTCATAGAAGCATTACTCATACAAGCCAAAAAGGGAAACAGCACAAATATTCATCAACTAATTAATGGATAAGCAAAATGTTGTATGTCACTATTATGGAACATTATTCAATAATAAAAAGAATGAAGTACTGATGCATGCTATAACATGGATGAACCGTGAAAACATCACAGTAAACAAAATAAGCCAGATACAAAACGGCCACATATTATATGATTCCATTCATATGAAATGTCCAGAAAAGACAAATTCATACAGATAAGAGATTAGTGGTTACCAGATGCTGAGGAAAGGGGAAATTGGGAGGTAGAATTTTGGGGGGAAATGTTCTGAAATTAGTTTGTATTGATGGCTGCACAACTTTGTGAATATACTGAAAACCATTGAAATGGGTAGAATCAATATTATGTGAAATGCAATTCAATGAAGTTGTAAAAAAAAGTATGGAATATAAAATTCTACCTGCTATATAACGCCCATCCCCACCAACTCTCAACTCTCACATAACTCTCATTATTTCTTTAATTGCACACATCTTTGTTTTAAAATTATTGATGTGCACAGAGTCTCTCTCCTGTTAGATTGGAAGCTCTGAAGACAAGGACTCATGTCTTGTTCGTCTTTGTCCCTTTCGCAGACCTAAGGACCATTTGCTAATTCACAGAACATCTACCATGAGTGAGCTCCTCTCCCAGGAGCTGGGGATAAGGACCCTTGTTCTTGAAGGTCTAACAATCCTGCTGCTGAAGCAGACCTGTAAATGAATACAGTCTGCCAGTAAACTTTCCCAGGCATGATGCTAATAGCATAAACATGCAGGGGGTGGGAGGAGGGTTACTTGGAATGAAAGGTTGAAAGAAATTAAACAGTGGAAGGTGAGGGAATGCAAAGCAATTTTCTCCTCTGGTAACCATATAGTGTTGGAAATGATTTTTCAGAAATATCCATTTAAACTAAAAAGATGGATTCCAAGGAAAAGGTAAGGGGGAAGAAAAAAGAAGAAAGAAAAGAAAAACAGAAAATGCAAAAGTATCCATTTGGTCACTGACCTTACAAGAATACTTTTTATTGTTGTTGGGTTCTTTTTTGGCCAGGGCTGGGTTTGAACCCACCTCCTCCGGAATATGGGCCCAGTGCCCTATTCCTTTGAGCCACAGGTGCCACCCACAAGAATACTTGCTAAAAGATTTTTGTTGTTTATATCCAAATGTTAAAAACGTATTCTTACTGCTACACATACAAAATTCCTTCTGCAGTCACAGTGTCAACCTCTGTCCACAAATGCTTGGAAGTTTGAGAAGCCTCACAGCCCCTCAGCCGAATTTCCTCATACCAACCCCACGCTGCAGTGCACTCTGACATGGTGGGCACAGGGGGCAGAGTGACTCACTTGAGTTTCTTGAAGGCTTCCTGGCCTCCAGCCACGTAGTTGCCCCCGCTCTGAATCTGGTCTAGCTGACGAATGCGGTGCCCGGTCCTCGGGGTGTAGAGGTTCCTGACGGCCCCAAAAGGCGCCTGAACACCGCCGGTCACCTCCTTCAGGAAGACGTCGAAGCTGGACACCTTCTTCTCGTGGAAGACGACGCGGCGGCCGGCGAAGAACGGGTCCCCGTTGCGGTATACCAGCACGCTCTTGACGACTGGCTGAGACAGGTGGCTGGACCTGGCGCTGGTGCCGTTCATCTTCCCCGCGGGACACCGCCCCAGCTGGCTTCTCAGGAGGAGGCACCTCGGCTACCCCAGCGGCCTCACCGCACACCTAGCGCGGGATCACCTCCTGAAAGAAATGAGAAGCTACCAGATCCACAGGTAAGAGAGAAGTAACGGCCGCGCGCCCGGCGTCCACCTTGCGGAGACTGCAGGACTCACGGCAGAGGTTCAGGGACCTCACCGTGGTCTGCACAACCAATCAGCGCGGGCAGTGCGCGCGCACCTGCTTCACAGGCCACCTGCAGAATCAAAAGGGGCCAGCGGGGCAGGGGCCGCGCGAGGGGCTTTCAACAGGCAGGCTGAGCTAGGGCGGAAGGCAGAGAGGTGGGAGCACGCTCACACACACACACACACACAGACAACAAATACCGTGGGTCCCAGCGTCTCACATCCCACCTGCGCTACTCTTGCCAAACAGCTTTATTTTCCCTCTTCTTGCACTTTTACTCCTCAATCTCTTGCTAGCTCCCAAACTAAAAGCAATGAAGATCCTGACTGTGTGTCCAGGACCCCCTGTCCCCTCCCCGATGACCAGAGCCCCCCGTGGCTAAGCTTGGATGGGCATCATCCGAGCACACCCTGCAGCGGCGCGCCACAGAGTCCCGGAGGGATGGGGCCGTCGGTGGGTCCCCGGGGAGGCGCCGCCACAGTGGTACCTACCCGCACTCGCGGGCTGGTGGCGGGAGTGAGCGGCAGCGGAGCTGGCGCGGGGCGGGCACCGCGGTGAACTCGGCGGCGGCCGCGCGTCGCTAGCGCTGTTCCTCCCGCTGCCGTTGCCCCTGCGGGCCTCCCTCCCCCCTGGGGAACCGAGTTGTTATTTCCCGCCGTTTCCATAGCAACCGCAGCCTCGCGCGACGACTCGAGTCCGTGAACCCGGCCTGGCGCGCGTTCGGCTCCTCTGGGCTTTGCTGCCGCCTCCCGCAGAGGCGCTGAAGTGAGCGGCTTGCGGGATGAAGAGGAAACAGAGATGGCATTATCATGCGGTCGCTCACCAAATGCACCCTCACTGTAGGCCGGGCGCTGCGCTAGGAGTTGCGTGGCCGCTGGGAAGAGGGTAACCTAGTTCCACGCGGGGCAGCGGAGTGGAGAGCATGTCATTGGCACAGGAAGGTTAAAGAGCTAACTTGACTGTGTCCAACAGCCCGCATCCGTGCTGTTTGTGTAGATTAGCTCAGTCTATGCAGTAAGACAGAGAAGAAGAGTTTTGAGAATTAAGAACCTCAGTAAAGATTCTTTGTTCAATCTGTGTGGCACATACATAATATAGTACTGGGAAAATTCTCTTTAAAACTTTGTGATCTTGCAATTTATCGCTGCCAGTGTTCCCTTTATTCCTCCTAATGCCTTACTACTATGTGTCACGTCCAAATTTCATTACTAGGTGCCTAGGAATCTATAATCCATCATATATGAATAAAAATAGTAACTACTATTCATTGAACACTAATAACCATATACCAGGCATGATGTTAGGCACTTTATGTAGATTACTTAATTTAATGCTCACAGTAACCTTCAGAGGTAAATA
The DNA here is from genome assembly GCA_963573935.1 of Arctocebus calabarensis. Taxonomy (NCBI): domain Eukaryota; kingdom Metazoa; phylum Chordata; class Mammalia; order Primates; family Lorisidae; genus Arctocebus; species Arctocebus calabarensis. Next base: position 64,297 of record CAUYON010140032.1, on the reverse strand, counting down.
TTCTTTGCTCAGATGAGGAAACTGAAGTGAAGAAAAACCAAAGAAAGTCACTTCAGGTCACACACAAGCGTTGAAACCCAGTCCTGTCTTATTCCAGAACCACCTTAACCACTATGTCATAACAATGTATAACCTGGGCAGAAATATTTTTATTCAAGTCACACAATACATTAATGCCTTGAAAGTTAACAGTTTCAGTTTTCAAAAGGAAGCCAAAGAGAATAGAAAACTACAGGGAGAAAATAGAAGGAAATTTTGTGAGCTGGTTGTGGAGAATATCCAGATTGAAGATGGATGTACAAAATGTCTCTGAAAATGTGCTACCAGGCAAGTAAGACAGAATACCAGATCTGAAGAATGGAAAACAATAAATTAAGCAACCCCACTCTCCAAACAGCCTAAAACTCCCCATCACCTAACTAGGGTGCTAGTCCAGTGCAAAATGAAAATGTGTGGCCCCCTGTTCAAAAATTAAGAATTTCAAGATGGCAGACCAGCACAATGGCTCACACCTGTAATCCTAGCACTCTGGGAGGACAAGGTGGGTGGATTGCCTGAGCTCGGGAGTTGGAGACTAGCCCGAGCTAGAGGGAGACCCCTATTTCTAAAAATAGCAGGGTATTGTGGGAGGAAATTGTAGTCCTCCCAGCTAAGTGGGAGGCTGAGGCAAGAGGATTGCTTGAGCCCAAGAGTTTGAGGTTACTGTGAGCTATGACACCATGGCAGTCTGCCAAGGGGCAACAAAGTGAGACTCTGTCTCGAAAAAAAAAAAAAAGATGGCAACAGCAGAGCATTAAATCAAGCAGAGTCCTTCCAGGTATGGGACCCTGTCACCAGCCAATGAAGCCCTGCAACTATCTTCTAATGCCTCCCGCAATGGTGGTCCAGCTCAAATCTGTCTCCTGAGCATGAACTCATTTATCCAGCTGCTTCTTGGACACAATGTGGTGATAAATGTTTAACAGCTGGCTCTCAGGGGGAACGGAAGGCCTTGATTCACAGCATTTGCCAGTGTCTGTAGTACTCCAAATATGCCAGTTTCCAGTTACTAATCTGACATCACTGAAGGCAGGATCTGCACAGTCTGTAGTCTCGTATGGTATTTCCATCAACAGAGGCAGGTAACTTTCAGAGCACAGGTAGTAGTAAAATGTAGGCAATAATGAGTTTCAAGTATTTATTACCTTTGTTTTCAGTGGAACTTATTTAATTGTATGCTTATCCAATTAATTATTAATAATGACCACATTTAAAATTCCACTTGACTCTCACAAATGACTTGTCACAAGCCAGTACAAGGCAGCTCCCAAGCCCACTATTCTGGAGGACAACTTCTCTAGACTATCTAAAAGACAGCCTAGACTCAAAATATTCACATAATCTCATGTTTTCCTCAAAACCTTCTCTTTTCCTGTGTTCCCCTCTTCTACTTGTTTGTCTCAAAGCTGGAGCACACACATTTCTCTTCCTTGCAGAACACACGTAACTGTGGCAGAGAAACAATAAAAGCAATCATACATTTGCCGTCTCCTACCCTGCTCCCTTGCTTGCTGAATTGATTTTGGAGTTCTTCTCTCTTCTGCAGAATCCCAACACTGAGCAAAGGAAGAAGGTTGTAAGAAGCCAGGAAGGTTAGATAAACCCTGATCATGAAGAGTGGAGGTAGAATGAGGAGGCTGGAGAACGTCTGAGAACACACAGAGAAAGGGAGCTGAGAGTATTGTTTTTATGCTTCTTCCTAAGTACGTGAAAGGTACTGAGAATGAGAGAGATGGCCAAACAGGATTCTTAATATTTTATTGTGCATTAAAAGTAATACCACCAGCCAGGCAGGCATGGTGGCACATGCCTGTAATGCTAGCATGGGAGGAGGCTGTAGCAGGAGAGTTGGTTGACACCAGGAGTTCAAGACCATCCTGACCAACATAGTGAGCCCCTGTCTCTACAAAAACATTTCAAAAAAATTAACCGGCTGGGGTGGCATGTTCCTATAGTCCCAGTTACTCAGGAGGCTGACGTAAAAGGATAGCTGGAACCCAAGAGTTCAAGGTTGCAGTGAGCTATGATGCCCCCTTGCTCTCTAGCCTGTGTAACACAGTGAGACCGTGTCTCAAGTAATGATAATAATACCAACAAAGCACTTGGCATTTCTTCAAGACCCTAACTCTCTGAAATGCTTTCCATTATATATTTCTGATGAGATAACAACTATACTAAAACCAGAGTACATCACACCCTGGGTTTATAAGCGTTCTTCAGCCAGTCACCAAGTTCTGTCGTTTTGTCGATTCTTTCTCTCAAATATTTCTTATCTTTGCTTATCTTCACCCCCATTTCCACGTTTTGAATTCAGGCATCATCATCATCCCCTAAAGGTCACCCTGCCTTCGGTTTTACTCTCCACCCTCTACAGAACGGCCAGCCTGAAAGATTGTTCAAAAACAAATCTATTCATTTCATTTTCTAGCTTAAAACCTTTCAAATGCGTATCACTTCTTCTGAAGATCAAATCCAGTATTATCAGCATTGATTACAAAGTCTTGAGTATACTGCTCCTTTTACCTTAATTCCCATCTCTTCTCACACAGCTCTCCCTGTGGCTGTCCAAAATCAAGACTTCTCCTTCAACTCCCTTGAATATCCCTTTGAACATACTTTGTGGCCTTTTATTCCCCATAGTCATTTATTTGGCTCCCTCCAACTGATACTATAAGTCCCAACTTAAACTTAATTTCCCAAAGAGGGGGGGCAGGAAAAATTAAAATTAAAAATTAAAAAATAGATCTATGGCCAGACGCTATGGCATGCACCTACAGTTCCAGCAACTTGGGAGGCTGAGACGGAGGATCGCTTGAGTCCAGGAGTTCTGGGCTGTAGTGAGCTATGCCGATTGGTTGTCTGCACTAAGTTCAGCATCGATATGGTGACCTCCCGGGAGCGGGGGGCCACCATGTTGTCTAACGAGGGGTGAACTGGCCCAGGGAGGAAATGGAGCAGTTCAAAACCACCGTGCTGATCAGTAGTGGGATGGCACCTGTGAATAGCCCCTGCACTTCAGCCTATGCAACATAGTGAGACCCCAGTCTCTGAAAAAAAAAAAAAAATAGATCTATGTTATTTCCCCAGGGAATATTTTCTACCCCACTTCCCAAATCAGGATCAGCCTCCTGCAGATTACACATTTTTCCTCCCTAGGTTTTGTCAGTTGTAATTATAAATCCTCGTATGGTTATATATTTAATTACAAATATATATGTTTAATATTTGTTACATGTTAAAATGTATAAAATCTGGCTCGGCGCCTGTGGCTCAACAGGCTAAGGTGCCAGCCACGTACACCTGAGCTGGCGGGTTCGAATCCAGCCCCAGGGCCCGCCAAACAACAATGACGGCTGCAACCAAAAAATGGCCGGGCGTTGTGGCGGGCGCCTGTAGTCCCAGCTACTTGGGAGGTGGAGGCAGGAGAATCGCTTGAGCCCAGGAATTGGAGGTTGCTGTGAGCTGTGATGCCACGGCCCTCTACCCAGGGTGACAGCTTGAGGCTCTGTCTCAAAAAAAAAACTGGGCACCCATAACTCACTGGTTAGGGTGCCTGCCACATGCTCCGGGGCTGGTAGGTTCGAGCCTGGCCCAGGCCCACTAAACAAACAAACAAAATAGCCAGGCGTTGTGGCAGGCACTTGTAGTCCCAGCTACTCAGGAGGCTGAGGCAAGAGAATCGCTTGAGCCCAACAGTTTGAGGTTGCTGTGAGCTATGACGCCATTGCACTCTATCAAGGGTGACAAAGTAAGAGCCCAACAGTTTGAGGTTGCTGTGAGCTATGATGCCATTGCACTCTATCGAGGGTGACACTCTACGGAGGGTGGTCTCAATTAAAAAATAAATAAATAAATAAGTACCTTTAAAATGAGATAGATTGATGGGCAATTAGGGGAACTGACAAGTTGAGTGAGATATGATACAACCATATGGTGGGTATTTGGGTATTCACTTTAGAATTCTTCCAACGTTTCCTGTTTGAAAATGTCTGTAATAAAATGTTTGGGCCAGTATAGGAAGCCAGAGGGCTACAGAAAGGGGATTTTCTGCAGACAGCCCTGGCTGGCAGCTCGGCTTGCCCTCAGGGACCTCCCAGCCTTGAAAAGTGCCCTTTTCCTTCTGTGTTGTTGTTTCTTACCCTTTGCTCAACCTCTACACTCAAAGACAGCAACACACTCCTGTCATCAGTAGAGGTCCCTATAGCAATGAGTTTGGGGATAAGAGATGTGTGTATTTTGATAAATCCTAAGTAGCTCTAAGATGCCCTTATAGAACTGGGAGAGCAGGCTGAACTTTGCAAGCCACACACTGTGACTTCCTGAAAATTCAGACATTTTCTCACCTCAATTCAGGGGCTGGAGGAGGGGTGCTCTGAGCACAAGGTATCTGGCATTTAAGAGGGTACCACAGCCCCTAGGGCTAACATGTCAGGTTGATGACAATTAGAGAGGGCTCGCCTGGTCTTGCTGTCGGTCACCCATGTAGTACAGGGCACTATTGCTGTGACTGGTAGTGCAGTCATGCAGAAACGATTGAGTTCCTGCCCACCTCCCATAGAGCCCATCTGGGAATGAACTGGAGACTGGTGACTATAGGGTATCCTGGTTTGAAAGGGAGTTTCCCTGTGAGGGGCTTGGCAGAAGGCTTCTGTCCATGTCTGTAAGTCCAGGACCTGGCCACAGGCCCACCTGGGCTTGGCACCTGGGGCAAGGGACTCCCCCCAGGTCCTTTCTAGGCTCCTTCTAGGATAGCTCTTAGGCCCTGGCCAAAATCTAGCTTCTGCCAGCATTAGGAGCTGGCCTGGTCCCTGGGTCATAGCCAGAAAGATGACTGGGACATGTCCAGAGAAGCCAGAAGTACTGGCTTCTCTGGATACATCCATGTTGGAACAGCAAAGTCAAGGGACACTCTCCAGCCACAGTGTGTGTGGGTGCTCCACAGCCTCCTCTTTCCTATGATGTCCCTGGGAGGGAGAGCCTGGGAACCTGCATAGCATAGCATTCCTCGTGATGTCATGGGTCGGGGCTCCACCATGATGTGGTGAGGTCAGGTCATAAGATAGTTCTAGATTTATCAGCAGGGCTGGGCATTCCATGCAATGTCAAAGAGGATAGGGCAGGAATTTCCACAACACTCCAGGAGGCATCTCTAGGGGTGGGGCTGCTAATGTCACTAGCCATCTAGCCATTTTAAGATGATGTCTCTAGACCCTTTGGAATTTTGCATCTCATATGATATCACTAAGAAGCCAGGCATGCAGAATTTGGCATTGTAAATGATGGCAATGGGAGTTGCTTCCTAAATAATGTCCCAGGGGTATGACCTTCCTGAGATTTCATAGGAAGTTCCCAGGGTGATGTCTCAATGGCATTCTGTATAATCACACTGGAAATGGGGACTTCAGATGCTAACATTCTATGATGTCATCAGGGTGCAAGATTTGGAAGCTGGCCCCACATCTGCACTTTCTCTTTTGGAGATATGAAGCTGGCTACACAGTCCTAAGCACTGCCCCACTTCCCAGCTAACTTTGCTCATCCATGAAGGGCTATCAGCTCCATCAGCCCTCTGCACACCTGCCAAGGTAGCACAAAGCACCTGGCACTAGGGTGCTTTGGGGTAGGTGCATTTTTCCTGCCTACTTGCCTGCAATTGTCTTAGGGGTTGTGTTGTCTTAGCTTCTGTGTCTTGCTTACCTCCATGGGTTTGCAGGGTGCAGGAGTTATAGTAGGCTAACCAGTGTTACAAAGAGTCCCCAAATCTTCCTGACTGAGCACAATGAAAAGTTCTTACTCATACAGTGTCCAAAACAGTTCTTCTTAATTACTCTCCTCTAAGCAGTGACTCAGGATCCAGGTCCCTCCCAGTTAGCAGCTTAGCTGTCTTCCTCATCCTGTTCTGCAGCCAGTCAGCCAACAAGTGCGGGGTCACAACGATGATCGCTAGGGGCAGACCTGGAAGTGGCATGCATTGCTCCCACCCTCATTCCACAGAGCTAGTCCCACAGCTGCAGTCAGATACAAAGTGCTAGGAAATGTGGTTGCCATGTACCAGGAAGAGGAACCAAGTTTGGTGAGCAGGTGATACTGGCCATTGTGAACTGAGGACAAAATGATGGCCTCTATTGGATGCTTGCCTGTGACTCTTCCCTAAGGACTGTCTGGTTCTCAGGACCACTTCCTTATGCTTACTCCACCTCTGCTGTCCAATCAGATCACTCCAGGCAGCAAAGCGGCTGAGTCTCAGATGAGCCAGGGTGACCTCGTGATGGCCATTGACGGCGTCAACACAGACACCATGACCCACCTGGAGGCTCAGAACAAGATCAAGTCTGCCAGCTACAACCTGAGCCTCACCCTGCAGAAGTAGGTGGGAGCTCTCCAGAGCAGGGGGTGGGGGCTCGGGTATGGGTTTGGGGGCCAAAGGACAGGTTATCTCACAGTAGTTGCATGGGCTTAGCCCTGAGCTGTAGAACTCTGCAGGAAGGTAAGGACAGCCCTGAATCAGAGGCAGAACCAGGCCTAAGTCTTTGTCAAGCACCTAGAAGCAGATGGTCCAGCCTCACTGTACAGATGAGCCTCAAATGAAGCTCAGTGAGGATGAGAGGTGCTGCCAGCACGTTAGGCCTAGAAGCCAGGGTCCTCTTGCTCTCCCTTTGCCCAGGCAGCTCTGAGACATAGCAGGGCCCTTAGGTACCAACCAAAGTGCCCAAGAGCCATGATTTCTCCATCCTGGTCAGGCCCAGGGTCTGCTTGAAAGACCCAACCCATGTTCTGTCTTTCTCTTTTCTTGCCAGCCAGCTCAGGTAGGAGTTCCTGGCCTCATGGGAGACTCCTCACTCAGTCCCATTTTTGGTTTCTCTAGGTCAAAGCGGCCCATTTCCATCTCCACAACTGCACCCCCGGTCCATTCCCCTCTGCCGGTGATCCCCCACCAAAAGGTAGGTGCTGAATGTCAGGGACGGGGTCCACTTTGAATTCCTGGGCTGCAGCCTCTGGCCTGCCTGCCTGATCTTTGGCTAGCTCAACTGGGATGACACAAAGGAATGAGGACTGCCCTATCCCTGCTCCTGTCATGGCTGACTCTAGGGGAGTGGCACAAGCCCTCAGGAAAGTGTTCAAACCACCCATGAAACACCGAATGTGGCAGTTCTTGCCTGGGTGCTGGGCTAATAGGAAGCCAGCTTGGACAGTGCTATTCTCAGGAGAAGGGTTGTCCTCCTGGCCAGGCAGGGGATAAGCTCCCAGAAAGCTCTGACCCTCATCTCCCCAGCACAGGATGGAGGGAACCCTATAGTCCTTTCTCAGGGCTTGGAGCCAGCAGGCTCGGCTTGGCTTCTGATCAGAGCTTTGCATTCTGCCCAGCTAAATGCTAGCCCCCAGGCCAATAGCTTTGAACCTCCTCTATTCCTCCCCCGGCCAATAGCTATGAGCCTCCCCTATTCCTTCAACAGAACCCTTCTCCTCCAGGTGCTCCATCCAGTGCCTCTGGGGACAAGGAGCGGCTAAACATTCATAGTAACACATCTGTTTCAGATCCACGGGGAAGCACTGTGGCACGTGAGGCCTCTAACTACTCTCTTCTCTCTCTCCTGCATGGCGCTGCTCTGTGCCAGGACCCTGCTCTGGACATGAACGGCAGCCTGATGGCATCCAGCCCCAGCCCCGAGGAAAGGGCCTGCCCAGGCACCCCAAGCACCCCGGAGCTCAGACCCACCTTTAGTCCTGCCTTCTCCCAGCCCTGCGCCTTCTCCTCACATAAAGAGGCTTCTGACCCCAGCCCTCCACGGGCCACCCTGGGGGCCAAGACCAGCCTGGAGGGGGCCCAGGACCCACTGGGCCCCAAAGTCCTACGGGGCTCGAGCCAGGCGAGGCAATATAACAACCCCATTGGCCTGTACTCGGCAGAGACCCTCAGGGAGATGGCTCAGATGTACCAGATGAGCCTCCGAGGGAAGGCCTTGGGTGCCGGACTTCTAGGAGGGTAGGTAACAGGCATGCAGCTCTCCACTGGTGGTCTAGGGCCATCTGGGTCCTCAGTGCTCAGCAGAGGCCTGGTCAGGTGGTCAGAATGAGGAGCTGATCCCAATCCAGCAAGGCCCAGACCCAGGTGCAAGAGGTGGCACAGGCTCAGAACAATGGGAGAAGTGATCCTACCAATATTCGCCATGAGCTGAGCAGATCATTGCTTCACATGAGCACCCAGGGTGATGTGGGATTTTGCAGAGGAGGAAACTGAGGCTCAGAGAAGGTTAAGTGGTCCAGCTGTCTGATTGCTAAGTGGCCAAACTAGGCCTGAGTGCAAGAGACTCTGGCTTCCGACATTTTATTGTTTATTTATTTGCAGTTTTTTTTTTGGCTAGGGCCGGGTTTGAACCCACCACCTCTGGTATATGGGGCCAGCACTCTACTCCTTTGAGTCACAGGCGCCACCCATGGCTTCCAAAATTTTCACACTAGGCCACCCGCTTCAGGAGCTGTGGGGCAGGGAGACAGGCTGGAAGGGCAAGTACTCCCTGCCCTGGGAGTAGTCTGGGAAGGCCGCCTAGAGGAGGCAGTGCCTCCACTGTGTCTGGAAAGACTGAGCAATGATGTGAAGGGAGTGGGTTTGTAGGACTGACCCTGGCCAGAATGTGGCAACAGAAAAGCAGGGTCCTGAGGAGAAAGGGACTATGGAGGACAGCAACCGTGTCCCTTGCATTCTAGCTGCTAGGACTGTACAAGCACGGGAGTTAAAAGGACAAGAAGCCAGGGCATCGTGAGAGCTTGAGGGAAGGGAGCCCCACACTGAGCATGTGTTAGCTTCTAAGCACTTCCCACTTGTCTCATTTTAACTTCTACTATTTCTCTGTGTAAACTGCAGGATTATCACTGGGTGCTAAGGGCAGAGCAAGCTGAGTGCAGGCAATAGAGCCTAGTTCAGGGCTCCTCATTTCTACACTGGGAGAGATCACACTGTCCACGTGTCAGGATTTGGGGAAGGATAAAGAAGACAGCACGTGTAAAGCACTGGGTTCTATTCTATCAGGTAGCGTCATTGCCAGGAGTCACTCAGCTAGCACACAGAAGAGCCAAAGGAGGGAGCTGGTCATACTGAGTCAAGTCCAGGCCTTCCCCTTTACCCTTCAGAGGCTCCTGTGTCCCACCGGGTCACTGCTCCCTAGAGATCTCCTGTTTCACCAGCTCCTCAGCTCTTTCTGGGCCCCTGAGTAGAGCAGGCCTCTGGCACTCCAAGGCGTCCCTGACCCAAGGTGGCAGAGTCACATATGTCCTTGCCCTTCTGGCAAAAGGGCTTTTGCCAGAAACTTAGGGAATGGTGGAACAAAGATGGCCTGTTTGTCCTACCTCTGTTGGACTGTAGGTCTTCCTGGTACTTTCTGGGACTGGCCCCAGGTTAGGATATTGGCCTCTGATGGCATGACCACCCAAGAGGACCACCTGCAGTGATGATTAATGGCTCCCTTTACTCTGGGCTGGGGCTAACAGCTAACAGTCCACATGCTTTAAATCTCAGCAACTCCAGAAGTGGCCCTTATTTCCCCTACCTTTCAGCTGGAAAGTTGAAGCTCAGAGAGGGCGAATGATTTACCCAAGATCACACAGCTAGTGGCAGACTAGACTAGCACTCAGATCTGCAAGACTCCACCCTGCAATGAGACAGAGACGTATCTACTTGCTGGGGAAGTCAGGGACCACCCCTTCTCTGGCTTCCCATGACTCCTGCGGTGCGTTCCCACTGGCTGCCCAGAACCTGATGAATGTGTAAATTATTACCTGACAGAACAGCAGACTCCAACAGTTTTATCCAAGTGACAATCGGAGGGAGTGCTGTGGATGTTTCATCTAAAGTAAAGGCTGATGTTCCTGTCCCTGGGCAGTGCTGGCAAGAGGAACTGGGGGCCTCTAACCTGGCCTAGCCCAGGCCAGCCTCTGCTGGGCCAAGACCACCTTTGCTAAGTGTCTAACTACTCGCAGGCCACAGGCTCAGCAAGTCTAATACCCACATCTGTTTGTTAATTTTTTACCCCATGCTGAGGGCTTTGGCACAGTCCACCTGTGCGGTGAGCACTCACTTTAATGAATGAGGACACTGAGGCTAAGACAGGTGGGGAAGTTGTCCAGCGCTGTGGAGCTAGGAAGATACAGGTCAGGATTTTAACTCTGTCCTGTCTGGCTCTAAAAGGAAGCCCTTTCCCCTCCTCTGTCCCTGGGCAGCTTGCAGTGCAATTCTTTGGCAGGTTATATCCTCCTGGGAGGGTTGGAGAGGGACAGATATGATACAATGGCCTGGGCAACCCTGCAACCCCCTTCTCATTGGGCTGGCATCAAGGGGTGGGATCCCTCAGGCCCCTCAGTGCAAGGACCACTGGGCAGGTCTCGCATCTTGGGTTCATCTTCCTCAAGACCTGCGCACTGGTTCCTCTCTGAGATGTGTCTCCTGCCATCATCCCTGCCTGGGGGTTCAGGGTGGAGGGAGGAGGCTGAGCTGGGGGCAGGAATCAAAACCAAAGGAGCCGGCAGCCCCTCCCCACCAGGCCAACACTGCCCTCTGCAGGGGGCACTGGGCTGGGCTGGATAAGATCTGACCCTGCAGCTGTCAGCACTGGCCAAAAATGGAGAAGGAATGATGCTCCATGCTGGCCCTGTCCTAATATAGCTCCACTTGCAGCTATTTTGAGCCTGGGAGCACAGAGGGAATTTTATCAGCTCTGAGACAGTGGCAGGTCTGGGGCCAAGTGGGGCCACCACGCAGGTCTCTGGAGTCGGGGATCCCTGACTTTACCTCAGCTCCCCAGGGTTCTGGGTATGGGACAACAGACCCAGGACAGCTGGGACCTGGGCTCCCTGACCCTAAGCCCATGGTAGGCAGATCCCAGGAAAGTGGCAGGGTTTGGGATAGAGCCCACCACCTTCCACACTGGCTCTTTCTCAGGCTTCACGTGGGGCCACTGGCCATAGGGTCTGCCACTGCAGGGAATATGCATTTAAAGAAACATGGTACAGACAAGGCTTCCCCCAAGGAGACTATGTTCCAAGAAGCTTGGTGTCAGATGACAATGAGAGGCAGGGTCTCTCTGTGGTGTCCATGCTGGGCTGCCTCTGCTAACTCACACTTCTCCCTGGGCCTCCTCTCTCCTGCTGCCCCACTGCCAGTCCACAGGCCTTTAGGAGTGGTCCCTGGGGACTGCACCACTGCCTACCCTTGTGCCCCAGGATGAGGGGCCAGGGCTGCCTGCCGTGTACCCCCAGCACCACTGCAACGCCTGCTCCTGAAGCAGAACTCCAGAGCTGCTCCCATGAAACAAGGATAAGTCCAGAGCTGCTGTCAGCAGGAGGCCCCTGGGTCCCAGCCCTCTCCATAATAGTCACAGCTGGTCCTGTCCCCATCCCCAGCTTCCTCTCTGGGGCCTGTAACTGGCTGGATGTGGAGGATTCGTGTATGCGATGTGAATGCCCAGGAAGATGGACAAGAAAATTCTTCTCTGGCAAAGCTGAGGACACTAGGGGCCACCAAGGGAGAAAAGCTACTGTGTCAGACGGAGAATTCCAACTCTGAGCTTGGTCCGCCCCCTGACTCCTGACTCCCTAGCCGGTGCTATGTTTCTGCCTCCATAATGACCAGTCTGAGCACCCAACCTGCCCCTAGCAGGAGCCTTGCTCTGATTGCCCTGTCTTCTTTGCCCTTTCTCTCCTCCCCAGGTGGTAGCCAACTCTCCAGCCAAGTTAGTATCAAAGGATAGCATGTGTGTGCGCTTGCTGTTGACGTCAGCATGCATCTGCGTGTCTGGTGTGGACAGCGTGTACTGTCGGCTTGTGCGTGCCTGTGTGCATGTATGAGTGGGGGCGCATTTGTGCCCCGGGTGAGCCTGCATGTGTGTGAAGCTGGAGTGTAGAACAGAGGCATTTGAGGGTGGGAGCGGGGACCTGAGTGGATGATTTTGTTCCCCAACTCCTGCTGTTGCTGCTTTACGCGGTGGGAGACAGGGAGGCGGTGCTGCCACTGGGCCTGTATAAGCCTGAAGACCTTGCTGTCCTGGCAGGACTCCTCAGAAGGGCTGCTCCTGACCAGGCACAGTGGCTTATGCCTATAATCCTAGCACTCTTGGAGGCCAAGGCGGGTAGATTGCGTGAGCTCAAGAGTTTGAGACCCCGTCTCTACTAAAAATATAAAAACCAGCTGGGTGTTGTGGCAGGGTGCAGTCCCAGCTGATACTCAGCAGGCTGAGACAAGATGATCGCTTAAGCCCAGGAGTTTGAGGTTGCTGTGAGCTATGACACAGGGCAACAAAGTGAGACTCTGTCTCAAAAACAAAAAAAAAATCTTGTCTTGCCTGGGGGCACACCTACCCATGGGGAGGAAGAGCCTCCTGTGAGTAATGTCTGGCGGGCCACACAGTGTGCTGAACCTGGGGGCCCTGGGCAGTCATAGTCCTGCTTGAAGGAAGAAGCACGTGCACTGAAGCATCCGGAAGAGCAAAGCCCCAGGCCACCGAGGGGGCGGGCTGCAGGAAGGGCCCCTTCTTGGAGGAACCTCGCTCAGAAGCCCTGCAGGTGCCCAGTGAGGCAGCTTCTTGCCTTCCCAGCATTATGGACTCAGCTTGGGCTGCCACTGCCTCTCACACATGGTTCAGTGCCTCTCCTGATCCCCAACTCCCCTGCTTCCCCTGCTGTGTGTGTGGGGAGAGATCTCTCCATGCCTGCTGCCTCCTCCCCTGTGCATACCCCTGGGAAGCAGCTCAGGCTGAGCCAGGCCCTGCAGGGGACCTGGGAAAGCCCAGTTGGGCCAGGAAAGCCTTCCACACTGGGCTATGAGGAGGGTGCTGAGTGTTGTGGGTTTTTCTGACCAGCCCACCCCCACCCAGAGTCAGCAGGGGTGCCTCAGGTAGCCTGTGTGGGATCAGGGCCGTGGCTTTGGGAGATCTCTCTCAAAATCCACCACCAGCAGCCCTTGCCTTGACCATCCATGTAACCACCACCTGTTACCCTTTTCTCTTCTCACTCCTTGCCCATCCTGATGTGCCCCTCCCCAGCGCCGACTACCAGGAACGCTTCAACCCCAGTGCCCTGAAGGACTCGGCCCTGTCCACCCACAAGCCCATTGAGGTGAAGGGGCTGGGCGGCAAGGCCACCATCATCCATGCACAGTACAACACACCCATCAGCATGTACTCTCAGGATGCCATCATGGACGCCATTGCTGGGCAGGCGCAGGCCCAGGGCAGTGACTTCAGTGGGTAAGCACCTCCCCATCTGCACCATGCTGAGCACCTCTGCCACACACTGGGGCTCATCATCTGCAGAACCCAGGCAACCAGGCCATCAGGACCAACTTTCTTCCCTCACCTTGGGCCTCCGAGGGGCTCTTGGAGGGGAGCCAGCCTGTGCCAGGGCCTTCCTGAACATGATTATCCTCTCTTCAGAAACTATCTTATGGTCAACTTTAGGAGAAGAGTGGAGAAACACAGAATATGGTGGTGCTTTTCACAGCCTCTGTGAGGGGGCTAGCTTAGGAAGAGATTTCAGCAATTCTCTTAACAAGAATCACATTCTGGATGCCCCCATCTTATCATGACTAAGCCCTTCTTTGGGAAAGGATGGGGTTGCCATGTTTTTCCTGCAATGATAGTAGGTTCAAACATGTGGCTGGGTTTCTGGTTTGGGAAGGGGCCTGGGACTAACCACCAGAGGTGTTATTGGGGATCAATCTCACTCATGGGTACCTCCCTTCTCTTGATCCCAGGAAGCCTGGCCTCAGGTCAGTCAGTGGGATTTAAGACATCCTTGGTTCCTGGAATTTGCCCTTTAGCCATGGTGGGGAATTGAAAGATTGAGTAGGATAAGAGGAGGCTGAAAATCATTTGTGGATGAAAAATGCTAATAGTGCAAACATTAATGGGACCTCTCTCTGTCTCTGCCTTCCTCCATGTCTCTCTCCCTCTGTCTCAGTTTTCCTTGTCTGTCTCTCTTCCTTTCTCTCTCTCTCTCTCTCAGCTGTTGTCTCTCTTACACACACACACACACACACACACACACACAGTCCCTTGCGGTTTTCTACTGGGAAAGCATTGGCTTGTGGAACTGGCATTTCTTTGGGCATTACCTTATCCCTGTGTCAGGATCCCCAGCAAGTCAAGGCAAAAAGTCTTAAAATGACGGCTATACTTTTTTTTCTGAAGCTAGGAGGACAGATGTTGTAAGAGAGATAGAGGATTAAAACGTCACTGATAGGCTCGGCGCCTGTGGCTCAACGGGCTAAGGTGCCAGCCACATACACCTGAGTTGGCGGGTTTGAATCCAGCCTGGGCCTGACAAACAACAATGACGGCTGCAACCAAAAAATGGCCAGGCGTTGTGGTGGGCGCCTGTAGTGGTGGGCCCTCCCAGCTACTCGGGAGGCCGAGGCAAGAGACTCGCTTAAGCCCAGGAATTGGAGGTTGCTGTGACCTGTGATGCCATGACACTCTATCCAGGGTGACAGCTTGAGGCTCTGTCTCAAAAAAAAAAAAAAAAAGGGCGGCACCTGTGGCACAGCGAGTAGGGCGCCGGCCCCAAATACCGAAGGTGGCGGGTTCAAGCCCGGCCTCGGCCGAACTGCAAAAACAAAAAAATAGCCGGGCGCTGTGGCGGGCGGCTGTAGTCCCAGCTACTCGGGAGGCTGAGGCAAGAGAATCGCTTAAGCCCAAGAGCTTGAGGTTGCTGTGAGCAGTGTGATAAAGTGAGACTCTGTCTCTACAAAAAAAAAAAAAAGTCACTGATAACCTATATAGTGCTTGGCAGTTCCAGAGCCAGGCATTATGGCCACCATGCTGCACACAGGTCCTAAAGGGCAGGCTCCAGAGGCCAAGGGATGAAAGATGGGCGTGGGCTTCATAGGCGGTCTGTCCTGGGGAGCCTGGTGCCCTGTTGGTATCGCAGTACTACCTCACGGCCACCAGGGGGCAGAGGTCACCTGTCCTGGAGCCCCGTCTCAAACCCCTCAGGCTTGTTTGCGTAACTCTGGGCCCTGTTAATTTATTTAATTCCATCGTTCAAAGCAGAAAAAATGACCGCGCAAGCTCCAGTTTAAAAACTCAGCCATTACCCTGCGTGTACCCAGAATAACAAGGGTGCCTAACTAAGCCCAAGAGCTAACGGGGATTTCCTGTTGACATTTCTTTGCCACGTGTGTCCTTGGTGTGCTTTTAAAAGTGGTTGCAGTGGCCAAAGGGAAGTTCAGAGGGAAGTAATGGAAGAATTACTCTTCACTAACTCTATTTGCTGCAACATGCGAAGACTGCAATCATTTGGTTTTACCATTTAAGGCTTCTCAATAGACCTTTCCCGTTTCCCCCCTCTCCCCTTACCCTTCCCTCCCTTTACCCTTCCCTTGCGTGCCAGGAAAGGGTCACCCTTTCCCCTTCCTTTTAATGCAGCCACGCTGGGCCGCCGTGGTGCCAGTGGGTAACCTTCTTGGCCATAACGCGCTCCCGATTCTGCTGTTAATTTCCTTGGTTCCTTCCTCACTGACAGTTTTCTTTTTCTCTTTCTCTTCTTCCTTCACCCACCCCACTCCCATAACTCATTTCTGATCCTAACCCTGCTCTCTTGTGCGCGCCACCCTCTGCCATCCCATGATGGACGCGCACTCACGGCTGGGTTTCCCTCTGCTTGGCAGGGCGTCGCCGCTGGCGTAAGTAGACCGCGCAGTGTGTGTCCCGTCGTCCGTCGTCTGTCTAGTTGCGGGATGGTGTGTGGGTTTGGTGGGATGTGTCTGAGGATCCGTGGTCAGTCCACGTGCTCTGTCCACGTTCTTCCTCACACCCACCTCACAGCCAAACGACACCCCCTGCAGCCTTGTCGCTGTGGCCGCAGAGATGGCAGAGTAACAACACTCACGCTGTCTTCCCCCGGGCTGGGGTGCATCCCTGTGTTCTCCCTGCCGTGCTTCAGAGTGGGTCCCTCTAGCCTTTCCAATCTGCGCGGGGACAGCATAGACCCCAATGTCTGAATCCACACTTAGCTGTTACTCAGGGCTAGCGGCTGACAAGGTGACCTCTTAGAGGCCACTCCCCAGAATCCTCACAGGATGTGGATCTGTAGGAGCCAGTGCCTACCATGGCCACCCACCAGAGGTGAAAGATGAGTCAGATTTGGGGGCAATGCCTAGTGAAGTGAATGTCAGGGGTGACCTTGATGTTACAGTGACCATGGAGTGCTTTCTGTGGCAAGAAGAAGAAGCCAGGAGCAGGTCCAGAAAGTGGCCTCGAGCTAGAGCCTGTTTCATCCTCTCCTCACATGTTCTCCCTAAGCCTTGGTGTCTTGAAAGGACAGTCCCTCACTGACTCCCGGTCTCTGCTGCACCAGCAACACAAGTCCTTGGTCTTTGCGGTATGTGGGAAATGATGCCAGCAATGTTGACTCCCAAGGGACTCAGTCCCGGCAGCTTTCTTGAGCCCTTGGAGCTGAGAAAGGCACAAGCAAGCTCCTCCTGGGCACGTCCCAGGGAAATGGTCTGCTCTCTAGATTACAAAGCTTGGAGTGGACAGGCTTTGGTAAGGCTTGGGACCACACTTTTCCTCTCACATGGCACAATCTATGCTCCTCTTCCCTCTCCTCCTGGTGGGCCAGGAGCCAAGACCAGGGAGATCAAGTTGTGCCTTCCTTTTCCATCTCACCTAAACACCTCAGGAGCCCTTGGAACTACTCCCTATACCAAAAATGGCCTCCCCTCGCAAGAGAGGGTTTCCTCCCTCTCCTTTTTTCCTCCCCGGCTGGACTATAGAGGAATCTGCTGTTCTTTCCCATCTGATCCCAATCACAGGCTGCCAGTACCTGTAGCTCTCTAGGCCAGGGTGGAGCCTTTGGGGACATAGGGGCAGCTCTACCCAACCTGGATCACCTTTCTCTACCTCTGTTCTTGTAGCCCACCCTGAGCCAGACACAGGACACCAGTCCTGGGAGATGAGGCCAATTCTCTGTCCAGCTCTCCCTTAGAGAGATGGTAGAAGACATGGGCACTGGAAAGATGTCTCTCCCAGCCAGCTGGCCCTGTGGGGAGCAGGGGGAGGCAGGCAGGAGGATGCTGGAGAGGATGGATCTGGGCTGGGCCATGTCCCCAGGCACAGAGCATCTGGATCTTTATAAAGCCCCAGTGGGCAGAAGTGGCCTTCTTGAGCCTTTGCAACTGTGGAGAGCCTGATGGAAAAGATACTAGGCTAAAATCTGGGAAGCCTGGATCTAGCTCCAGGGGTCCCTACCTGCCATAACCTGAATCTAGCCGGCTAGCCTCTCTGAACCTCAGTTTCAGTATGTCTGTTATTACTGCGAGCTTTGCCCGAGCCTTCCCTAACCTTTGAGAGGGTAGTTTGGGCAGCCTAGATCCTCTGGACCCCATGGCCAGGAGTAGTGGATGCCTATGAAGCTTTTGACCATTGTGCCTTACTGTCTGATCGGGCTGGAAGGTACTGGACTCAAGGGGCTTTGGGGTCCCTCTGGCTCTGATCTGAGATTCATTCATTCAGCTAAGAGTTCTGAGCACCTATCATGACAAAGACCCCAGGAGTCTAAGAGAAGGTCAGCAGCCCCCCTCAAGGACTGTGATGCCCTGGGGCAGAGGACCAGTGGCCATCTCTATGGCTCCACTCCCTACTCCCCCAGGCCAGAAACCCCTCTGTCCCTGTAAGCCATACTGTAGGCCGCCTGGGCCTGGCTGCAGGGTTTCTCACACTGCCTCCCAGCAGCATCTGCCAGCTCGCAGCTGAGCCCAGAGCCCACCGACCTCATCCAAGGTAGTCATGGCATTGGTGACTTTCTGTTTGCATTCACAGGGCAGTGGATGGGCCCTGAGGAAGCCCAAATGGCCTGTTCTCACTCATACCCACACTCGGAGCATACTCAGAAAGGTCAAAATTACTTCAGGAAGACCTCTTTGGTTTCCTCCTTCCTTAAAGGGAATCCAGGAGTGGGGGTGTCTTCAGGTCTGGGCCTGGAGTAGCTCTGGGGAGGGGCAGACTGGAGGTATTTGAGGCCCCAATCTTCTGGGGCTGAGAGGAATCACTGCCTCACCAGGACCATCCTGAGCACTGAGGACCCAGGCCTCACCCACATCTTGGGTTCTCAGATAGCAGCAGGTAAAGTGGGCACCAGCAGTCACGGGTGGGCCACAGGAGCACAGTGGGGGAGGGCCGACTCCAGCCTCGCCCTTGCCCACAGCCTCATCTTCATTGCAGGAGCCTTCCTGTCAAAGACCTCACCGTGGACAGTGCCTCTCCCGTGTACCAGGCTGTGATTAAGAACCAGAACAAGCCAGAAGACGAGGCTGACGAGTGGGCCCGTCGCTCCTCCAACTTGCAGTCTCGCTCCTTCCGCATTCTGGCCCAGATGACCGGGACGGAATACAGTGAGTGAGGGCTGCTTGGGATGGGCACAGAGTAGGGAGGTGTGAGGGGGGCTTGTAGGGCCTGAGCTCAGCTGCTCAGTTTTGAGGCCCGTGGAAGCTGAGGAGTCCAGTAGCCTTTTGGGGCTGTTAGTGGCTGGCAGAGTTCCTTTGGGCCCTCAGGCAGGCAGGTGTCCAAAGACAGCAGCCATCTGCTGCAATCCCACCTGTAACAGTGGGCAGCAGGCTGTGGGTGCAACTCCCAGAAGAAATGACTTCCTGGGACTGAGATGAGAGGACAAACCCATCCCAATATGCCACTGGCCCTGGCCCAGCTCATGGCCTCTCCTATCCACAACTGACAAGCTGGGGGCAGGAACTACTCGGACTTGGTTGCTCTGGCAGCTCATCTCTATGCTGCCTGTCGGTGCCCTGACTAGCGCCTTTCTATCCCCAGTGCAAGACCCGGATGAAGAAGCTCTGCGAAGATCAAGGTAAGTACCTAGACTCAGGCTCTGTGGCCTTGTCCTCTAGCCCCAAACTTCCCCAAACAGCCCCCAGGCCACAGGCCTCATGGAAGGAACCCCTCAAGTTCATGGACTTGGAAAGCCTGGCCTGCAAAAGGCCCCAGCAGATGCTGGCTTGAGGCAGCTATCCTGGGTCAGTAAGTCTCTATGCCCCTGCCCCAGGCTGTAGAAGTGAAGACTCTGGGCTCTCCTGGCTCCCTCCCCGGGCAGGAGGCAGGGCTGCTTTGGCCTTTCCTGGGCTATTGAGAATGAGGACATCTCTCCCTGTGCAGGCACAAGGCTGGCCACCTTGCCTGCCCACTCATCTCAGGGCCTGTCCCCCTGTGAGTCTAAAGGCTGGGCACTGGGAAGCAGGCACACGGGAGGCCATGCTGGGCATGGACACCTGACCCCTGGACTCACTGTCCAGACCTCCATTGAGGTACCAGTTCTGTAAATTGCTCAAAGCACAACAGCTGCTGAAAGGAAGGACAAGCCCTCGACATGAGGAGGGCTTGTGCAGAACTGAGGGTGTCAAGGAGTGGTTTCCCCATCTGTGGCAGATGTGAGGCCACAGCCACTAACCTACCATCGTAGCCCATCAGGTGCTCATAGGTCTGGGCATGCAGGAGGCATGCTGCCCTGGAACCCATTGGAACCCACTTGGGCCTTCCATGGTGAGGCATGGGGCGCAGTGTGATTGTACATACACTTCCAATACCGAATGTCTGCATGCTCTTCCCAGCAGATTGTGTCTTGGGCCAGTGCTTCCTGGGGCAGCCTCTGTGTGAGGGGCTGGGGCTCAGAGGTGCTTTCCCACCCTGGGCCAAGCTTTCCGTACTTGCTAACCAGCACGTAGTGGTCAAAGGACACGCAGAGAGTAAGACTCGGGCCAGCTTGGTCTTGATGTAGATCTTATTTTTGAACCTGTGTTTTTGCCAATCCGAGTTGCTGGGCATCCAGGCCTAAAGTGTGATCCTCCCAGGCCTGCATGGAGTGGCATGCAGTCCCAGCAATGGTTCTTAACACTTCGGCGCCTGCAATGCATCTAAACAGAGCCTGAGATAAGATGATGTTTGATTTATCTCAAAAGCTAAGATGGAGCTATTTTAAGTGAGACCGAGCTCTCAGCTGTCCCTCCTCCCATGCTGCGCTGTACCTACACGCTCTTCCCCTATTTGTCCGACGCTCCTCTCGGAAGCCACACATGTAGAAGCTTCTGTGAACAATGTGGACATTCCCAAAGATCTGACAGAGGGGTCTTTAAATCACACAGCCAGAGCGAAATGGCTTAAAAAACCCAGGTCCCTTCCACTGAGTGGTCAGGAAGGGACCTTTTTCCTCTTTCCCACGAGACAAGAGCTTTGTTTTTCTGGACCCATCTACCCCCTTTTGGTCACTTCATGTTCCTCTCCCCTGCAGTGTGCAGGGTGGTCCCACTAAACATGTGCGTCATTACTCAGACGTCAGTAGAAGGCATGGTGTAGGTGGATTACTGCAAAGTTATGAGTGAGGGAACAAGAGGGCAGCATTAAAGGTGGTCTCCAGGCCTCATGTTGGCCTTCCTCTTCCCTCCTTCCAGAAGCATCTCTTGAGGCTTGGTCTGCCTGATCTGGCAGATATGGGAAAGGAGGGGAGAAAAATCTTTTCTGCAGGGCCTAACTCCACAGGAGCAAAAGGCAGCAGGTCTTGAGTACTCTGGTGCAACTTTCATAGCCTCTCCCCGACTACTGTAGAGTTTTATTGTAGGAAAATCTGAAAAGGTGGCCCAAGAGGAGACTCTGGCCTCCTTCCTCCCTCAGGCCCAAGTAGCTGCATCCCCAAAAAACCCTCCCTTCCTCCCTCTGGGTTCTGGGGCCCTGCAGTGGAGGCTTTGGCCAGGGACGGAGAGGCTCCTTTTCCTTTTCCTGACTTTAATTTCTGGAGAGATGTCCTCATGGCAGAGCCACCCATGTCATGAATCCCCAAGCAGCCAGTTCATGGACCTGGGGTGGGGCTGGGGTATGCAGAGGATATAGCAGTTCAATTCTGTTTGTGATTAAAGCCTAAAGGAAGGACTGTGACCACCGACCACACCTGAGGCCATCTGAGCAGAAAGAAACACCCTTTTCCCCACGAGGGTCAAGGCCGGTCAGGGCTCTTGCTCCTTAGGAGCCTGAGCCACACTTCTATCAGTCCCCAATCCCAAGATGGAAGTTTTACCCCACATCCTGCTGACCCATCTATTGATTGAGGGCAGCCACTGCCTCTTTCTCTTTCTCCTCCTAAATTAGCATCACTTCCAGTGAAGGTTTTAAGGGTTTCTCATGAAGGCTGAGCTTCCCCAGGGAGGCGTCCCTGCAAACTCTTCCAAGTCTCTTATTCCCACACTGCCTGAGCTTGCCAAGCCTGTGCATGGGGACAGCCTCAACAGTCTCACGCCCATGTGGAGGTGCATTCCCCTTCTTGTTGCTGTGCGGTGAGAAAGTTGTCAGGAATGTGAAGTGAATAGTGTCAGGCATTCTATACCAGGCAGGGGACAGGAGACCTCAAGGGCAGGTGTGAATCTGCATGTCAAGCAGACCTTCCAAACTCTCCCCTTACTTCTATCAGTGCCTTGCCTCCAGGGCCCACCCCTGCGGAATCTCAGAGCTGCTCACAGTCCTCTTGTCCTCTAGGGTTCTGGCTCCCAATGGTGTCCTTGGTGTCTGGTAGCATGTAACTTCCTTCTGAGGCTTCAGAGCCCATCTGCTGGCCAGCCCAAGGCAGAGTCTAATCTCCAGGAACCCTGTCTTTACAGGTGGAGGGGACTTGAACAGCCCAGGCATCCACAATGGACTAGGCTGTCCTCCCTAGAGATACTCTGGCACCTTAGGAAACGGGGTTAGCTTGAATATCAGCCTCCGGTCTGCTTCCACAGGGGAGCTCCTCCAGTAGGTATAGGTGATGCTGTGGCTCCCCGGGTGCCATATCAGGTAGCAAATTAGTGCCTTCATGCCACGAACAGAGTCCTTAATCTCA
Source organism: Arctocebus calabarensis (assembly GCA_963573935.1). Lineage (NCBI taxonomy): Eukaryota > Metazoa > Chordata > Mammalia > Primates > Lorisidae > Arctocebus > Arctocebus calabarensis. The sequence goes on along the minus strand of CAUYON010140032.1, from coordinate 42,397 downwards.
GACTGGTCACCACCAGTTCCCTCTGACTTTGAGAAGGCACTCCAGTACCCTGATGGCTCAGAAGATCAGATCCATGTTGCACAGCCATGATATAGATAGGGATGGGGCCAAGCCTGGCTCTGTCCTAGGCAAGACTTATATCTGCAAGGCATCTGGATCCCACTGCTTGTGTGTACCCATTCTGGAGGCCCCCAGTATATAACCCAGATGTGCACAACTGCCTACAAGTAACCCAGACGTGCACAACTGCCTACGAGCCTGCTCACCTGGCTAAAGAACTCTGCATGTCTCCTCCACCCTGAGTGCTGAGGAACAATGTTAATTTTAGTGAAGAGTTCCTGGAGGAGTGGAAGGTGAGGGCTGCATCATACCCCACTTCCCAAACAATGTGAAGATGTTCCCATATCCCTTCTCTACCTGGCAGCAATGAAATGCTGAGGCTCACAGGCCCCTCCTCCCCGCAGCCTCCCTGGGGGCATCCACAGCCTCTTCCCTCCAGAATGCATCCTCCAGGGCTGCCCCCTCTGGCCACAATACTTAGATGCTGGCATCGCTCAGGGCCCTTCCTGAGATGGGACCCTGGTAAAAAGGCAGTGACAAGGGTTACCTGTGCTTTGTGGATTTTTAGCTCCTGGTATTCAGCCCCACTAGCAAGTTTTTTTTTTTTTTTTTTGAGACAGAGCCTCAAGCTGTCGCCCTGGGTAGAGTGTCGTGGCATTACAGCTCACAGCAACCTCTAATTCCTGGGCTTAAGCAAGTCTCCTGCCTCCGCCTCCCAAGTAGCTGGGACTGCAGGCACCCGCCACAATGCCCGGCCATTTTTTTTGTTTTGGTTGCAGCCATCATTGTTGTTTGGCGGGCCCAGGCTGGATTCAAACCCACCAGCTTAGGTGTACGTGGCTGGCGCATTAGCCCCCTGAGCCACAGACGCCGAGCTGAGTGTCATTCATTTTTATTGAGTTGTTCATTCTTAGTATGTGTTGAGCAGACCCAGTCAATAGATATTCCTCTTATAAATTAGAATTTGAGATGTTAAATTTCAAGTCATGCATCTTTATTGACATTCCACATAAGTGCATTTTAATTTTTTCTCCTTCCTCTCCAGATTACAATTCCTAGACCTTCTGTGGCATCTACACAGTCGACTTCAGGAAGCTTTCACTATGGTCAGCTGCCAGAGAAGAAAGATCTTCAGCCTGTGGAGCCCACTGTGGAACTTTACTCTCCAAAGGAGAATTTCTCTGGCTTGGTTGGGACAGAGGGTGAACTGCCTAGTGGAGGAAGCAGAATAGATATGGGTCTCCAGATAGATAACATTGTTCATGACATATTACCCAATATTAAAGAAAGTGACAAATCTCAAGATCTGGGAGCAAAAGACCTTACTGACTATAACAGACTAGTTGGAAGAGAGTTTGAGAATCTCCCTGGGGAAAATGAAGAAAAAAGCATCTTAGGATCAGATAATGAAGATGAGAAGTTAAGTAAAAGGCAGCATTGTGTTGACATCTCCCCTCTCCCAGGAGATTTGGCAACTTCAAAAAAGGATCACTCAACTACTACTGAACCTCTTGATGTGACAAAAACACAGACTTTTAGTGTGGTGCCAAACCAAGACAAAAATCATGAGATAATGAAGCTTTTGGCAGTTGGAAATTCAGAAATTTCTCCAAGAGTCATTGACCCACATGTTGAAGGACAGATAGGCCAGATGGTAGCAATGCAAAAAAGTAAACTATCTAAGGATGATGACGTCAAGAGTGAAGACTTGCCAGGTCATCAGGGAGACCTCTCTACTTTTTTACACCAAGGTGGTAAGAGAGATAAAATTGCCCTTAGAAATGGAGAGCTATTTCATTGTGTTTCAGAGAATGAACATGGACCCCCAACTCGGAAGGATGTGGTTAGGTCATCCTTTGTAACTAGACACAGCCGAATCCCTGTGTTAGCACAGGAGATAGACTCAACCTTTGAATCACCCTCTACAGTCTCTGCAAAAGAAAAGCTCCTCCAAAAGAAAGCTTATCAGCCAGACATAGTCAAGCTTCTAGTGGAAAAAAGGCAATTTAAGTCTTTCCTTGGTGACCTCTCAAGTGCCTCTGATAAATTGCTAGAGGAAAAACTAGGTACAGTTCCAGTTCCCTTTTCTGAGGAGGAAGTCTTTACTCCCTTTTCAAGACTGGCAGTAGATTCTGACCTGAGTAGGTCAGCTGAAGATAGTTTTCTGTCACCTATTACCTCCCAGTCCAGAAAGAGCAAAATTCCAAGGCCAGTTTCATGGGTCAACACAGATCAAGTTAATAACTCAGCTTCATCTCAGTTCTTGCCGCGGCCACCACCCGGAAAGCCACCCACAAGGCCTGGAGTAGAAGCCAGGTAATGGTATATGTTCTTCCTATGTTAAGTATGTAACATTATAATTAAGTATGCTTTATTATAATTTGTCAATAATATAATTTCCTTGTTGGCTCGGCGCCTGTGGCTCAATGGGCTAAGGCGCCAGCCACGTACACCTGAGCTGGCGGGTTCAAGTCCAGCCCCCGGGCCCGCCAAACAACAATGATGGCTGCAACCGAAAAATGGCCAAGCGTTGTGGCGAGCGCCTGTAGTCCCAGATACTTGGGAGGTGGAGGCAAGAGATTTGCTTGAGCCCAGGAATTGGAGGTTGCTGTGAGCTGTGATGCCAAGGCACTCTACCCAGGGCGACAGCTTGAGGCTCTGTCTCAAAAAAAAAAAAAAAAAAAATTTTTATATATATATATATATATAATTTCCTTGTTGCCTGCTTCTTAGCGTCCATTTTTTCTCTCTGACTTTCCTGGGCCTTACATAACAGCATAGTACAATGGAAGTAGTCAGGTGAATTGTTTATTTTTCCCAATTTGTTGTGGCAAAATACATATAACATAAAATTTACAGTCGTAATCATTTTTAAATGTATAGTTTAGTGATATTTAATATTAAGTACATTCACATTGTTGCACAACCATCACTACTATCTGTCTCCATAACACTCTTCATCTTTCACTATTGAAACTATATATCCATTATACATTAAATCTCCATTCCCTCCTTTACCCCAGCCCCTGGCAACCATTAATGTGCTTTCTGTCTGTATATTTTTGTCTACTCTGAGTGCCTCATATAAGTATATAAGTAAAATCATACAGTAGTTGTCATTTTTTGACTGGCTTATTTTACTTGGCATTATGTCTTCAAGGTTCATCCATGTTCTGGCATGTGTCAGAATTTCCTCCCTTTTTAAGGTTGACTCATAAGGAGGGATTTACTTCTGTCATTTTGGTATTTGTTTTCTGCAAGCTTTATAGCTTTTTGCCCCTCATTTCCTAGATCACTGTCTTCTTTTGTGTTTATTAGACTTTTTATAGTGTACCATTTAAATTCCTTTCTTATTTCCTCTTATGTATATTCTGTGGCTATTTTCTTTGTGGTTACTATGGGAATTATATTAATCTCCTAAAATTATAACACTATAATTTAGATTTATACCAGCATAACATTAATATCATGTAGAAACCAGTCCTTTAACTTTCTGTCCCCATTCCTTTCAGTTGTTGATGTCACAGAATTGCATCTTCACATCTTGCATGTCTAAAACCACAAACTAATAATTTTTAAAATTCATTATTCTTTTAAATGACAGAGAAAACAAAATGTGGAGTTATAAATCAAGATTTTAATAACACTAGCTTTTTAGGGTAATAATTACTTTTTTTAATTTTAGTATCTTAAATCATTCAGAAAACCAAAAATGGAGATATGAACTATTATAATAATACTAACTTGTATAACTGCCCATGTATTTGCCTTTATTGACATCTTTATTTTTTCACATGACTTTGAGTTCCTGTCAAGTGTCCTTTCATTTCAAGCTATAGGACTCCCTTTAGCGTTTCTTGCAGGGCAGGACTGATAATAACAAACTCCTTTAGCTTTTATCTGGGAATGTCTTAATTTTCCCCTCACTTTTGAAGGACAGATTTGCCACGTACGGAATTTTTGGTTGACAGTTTGTTTTTTTAAATTTCAGATTAATATGAGGGTACAAACGAGGTTACACTGTTTGCATTGTTAGGTAAGGTCCCTGTTGTAGTTGCATCCTGCACCCAGGAGGTGTGCCAGATACCTTTACATTGTGCCCATTAGGTCATGATCCCCCTCTCTGTCCCTCCCCACTCCCCCCAACTTGAATTGAAATTTTCTTCTGTGAGGGCATATATTTCTCTTTCTTTTTTTTTTTTTTGTAGAGACAGAGTCCTGCTTTATCACCCTTGGTAGAGTGCCATGGCATCACACAACTCACAGCAACCTCCAACTCCTGGGCTTAGGCGATTCTCTTGCCTCAGCCTCCTGAGTAGCTGGGACTATAGACACCCTCCACAACACCCGGCTATTTTTCTGTTTTGCAGTTCAGCTGAGTCTGAGTTTGAACCCGCCACCTTTGGTGTATGGGGCCGGCGCCCTACTCAATGAGCCACAGGCGCTGCCCCTGTGTAGGCATATATTAATTCATCTATTAGCTTCATGTTAGTATTGAGTTCATTGTATACTTGCTTTTCTATTCTTGTGATACTTTACTAAAAAGAATGTTTTCCAACTCTATCCAGGTTAATACAAAAAAATGTACAGGTGTGGTGGCTCATGCCTGTAATTCTAGAACTCTGGGATGCTCAGGTGGATTGCCTGAGCTCACAGGTTCCACACCACCCTCAGCAAGAGAAAGACCCAGTCTCTAAAAATAGCCTGGTGTTGTGACATGTGCTTGTAGTCCCAGCTACTTGAGAGGCTGAGGCAAGAGAATCACTTGAGCCCAAGAATTTGAGGTTGCTATGAGCATGACACCATAGCATCCTACTAAGAGTGACAAAATGAGACTGTCTCAAAATAAATAAATAAATGGCAAATCAAAATTATTTCCATTGACTCAGCACCTGTAGCTCAGTGGTTAGGGTGCCAGCCACATGCACTGGGGTTGGTGGGTTCAAACCTGGCCCGGGCTTGCTAAACAACAATGACAACAACAACAACAATAACAACAACAACAACAACAAATAGCTGGGCAGGCTCGGTGCCTGTAGGTTGGTTATGGCGCCAACCACATAGACTGAGGCTGGTGGTTTCAAACCTGGCCCAGCCCAGCTAAACAGTGACAACTGCAAAACAAAAAAAAATAGTCAGGCGTTGTACTGAGCCTGGTGCTACTTGGGAGGCTCAGGCAAGAGAATTGCTAAAGCCCAATAGTTTGAGGTTGCTGTGAGCTGTGATACTATGGCACTCTACTGAGGGTGACAAAGTGAGACTCTGTTCCCCCCCCAAAAAGAAATTATTTCCACATTCTTTTCTTTTTTTAAAGTTGTTTCAGGTTAATTTGAGGGGACAAAGAATTAGGTTACAATGTTTGCATTTGTTAGGTAGAATTCCTCTTAAAATTGTGTCCCACTCCCAAGAGGTATGCCATACACCCCAACGTTGTGCCCATTAAGTGGGAGGACACCCATTCCTCTCTCTCCCTTTTTCTGCTTCCTTATTCCCCCACTCCCTCACCTTGAACCTCTAGTGAATTTTTCATTTAAGTGATTGTACTTTTCAGTTGCAAAGTTTCTTTTTGGTTTATTATCTCTTCATATTTTCATTTTGTTCAGATATTGTTTTCCTGACTTTCTCCAGATCTTTCTTTATTTCTTTGATCATCTTTAAGACATTTATTTTAAAGTCTTTTTTTTTTTTTAATTTATTTTAAAGTCTTTTCCTAATAGATCTACCATCAGGTCTTTTTCAGGTAAGCCTCTGTTGATCTGGTTTTTTTTTTTTTTTTTTTTTTTTCCCCTTTGAATGAGCACTACCTTCTTGCTTTTTGTGCTTTTGGATTTTTTTTTTGCAAGTTGGATATTCAAATCTAATAATGTGGTAACTCAGAAAATCAGATTTCTCCCTTTCCCCTGGATTTGGTATGCATTTTTGTGTTGTTTTGATGTTTGTAAACTGTCTAAAAAATGCAAATGAGCAATCAAAGCACAGATCCCCAATTCTTTTTGCTCACTCTGGCTCCTTCACACTGTGTACAAGCTGGACCAGAAACAAGTACATAGCTGCCTACCATAGGAGTGGGTGATTGGTTGCTGTTACTGTGCTAAGATCTGAAATTGACCAAAATTAATTGCAACTTACAGTCCAAGCCTTCCTTTGGAAGTTATAAGCCTTCAGTAGACTCTAGATTTCTAAAATTATTTCATCAGATTCTGCTAGTGCAGTTGTTGTCTAGATGGGGAGACAGATTGCTGGTGCTTTCATTCTTCAGTCTTCCAAGGATGTTCTCTTATCCAGGTTAATTCTTGACTTTCCCACTTTCTAGCAGTATGAATCTCAGTTTCTTTATTCATAAAGTAGGTAAAATGGTTTGGGGAGAATGAAATAAAGCAGCATGCATCTAGGACTTAGTGCAGTGCATCTAAGACTTAGTGCAGTGCCTAGCATCCAGGAAAGAGTATATCTCTCTTATCCATTTTGATAATCAGTAGTTTTCTACCTTTGTCCAGTCAGAATCCAATTATGTCCCATAATGCCATTAGGATACTAAATGCTAGTGAATATATTGTCCATAATTTAATGAGTTGACCCTGGTAGCAGTGCTGTTTATCTGATTACAATGAGTTAATAAACACACAAAAATATTCTATGGAAGGTTTTCCTAGGTCTGATGATATATACAGTCATGTACAGAGGGTGCAAAAAAGTATATATATTTTAATAAAGGAAAAAATTGTAATAGTCAAGTCATATTTGACTTCTGTGATTACATGAGCTACTCAAATGTGAATTGTGTTCATCTTTTATTATTGGTATATATTGGGTATTACAATTTTAATACCTTTTTTCCTTTCTTAAAATGTACATGCATTTTGGGGGGATACCTTCTGGAATAATAAAGATATTGCTTTAATATTTGCAATGCATTATACTTTTCTTTTTTTGAAGACAAGATCTGGTTCTGTCACCCAGGCTAGAGTGCAGTGTCCTCATAACTCACTGCAATGTCAATCTCTTGGGCTCAAGCAATCCTCCTGCCTTAGCTGCTTGAGTAGCTGTGACCACAGATGTGTAATGCCATGCCCAGTGAATTTTTTTCTTTTTCTTTTTTTTTTTTTTTTTGCGAGACAGTCTTACTTTTTCACCCTCTGTATAGTGCAGTGCCATCGTAGCTCACAGCAACCTCCAACTTTTGGGCTCAAGTGATTCTCTTGCCTCAGCCTCTCAAGTAGCTTGGACTATAGGCACCCACCATAACGCCCAGCTATTTTTTTAGAGATGGGGTCTTGCTCTTGCTCAGGGTAGTCTTGAACCTGTGAACTCAGAGCAATCCGCCTACCTCAGCCTTTCAGAGTGCTACATTTTTCTATTTTTTGTAGAGATGGGGGTTTCACTCTTGCTCAGGCTGGTGTCAACTCCCAAGCTCAAGTAGTTCTCTCACCTTGGCCTCCCAAAGTGTTAGGATTATAGGTGTGAGTCGTAGCACCCAGCCTATAGTATACTTTTAAATTTAAGTATTCTCATGATATATTTGAATATAGAATGTTTATATTTTGAGTAAGAGAGAAAAATATTTGGAGGTGATAAGTCAGTTAAGAGTGCTTTCCTTGGAGCCATTCTTAATAAAGCAGAATGGTCTTCCGGGGGTATACAGCCATGGTCTGTGGCTGTCTATGAATGCTATCTATAGCAGTGGATATCATGAAAATTATGCGTGAACCTTTTTTTTTGCTGATTAGCTTTAATTGGTGTTTGTGTATTTAATGTCTGGCCCAAGACAACTCTTAGATAAGCATTCATAGCCAGCCACAGGTGGCAATTGGATACTCCTGCAAGAGAAATCAAAATACATTTACATGAAAATCATACCCTGTTCTACACAGTATAACTAGCAGTAGGCCTCCACCTATTACAAAGATTTCTTAAGTGTATTAAGGTGAGATTGTATTTGTATCATTCATCCAGTAAGTTTAGTTTTTACTTGCCCTAGATTAGATATTCAGGTCTGAGGGTAACTGAATGTTGGATTTGAAAAGTTACTGGAACTAGACTTCCACAGGAAGAATGGTAATGAATTAACAGTGGTCATTTAACAGATTTTTAAAAGGTAATTCCATGTACAATATTCACGCATTCCCTTTTTTTTCTAGTTGGTACTTATGCTTAATGGAGATGATATATCTGTGCTTGAGCTATTTTGGAAAGCAACATAAACAAATTTAGCACTTTTCTCTATCTTCTAAAAGTACCAGTTTGTAACCAAGCCAAGTGTGTGACATTGTACCAGACATTATAGAACTGACTAGCCCAGAACTCATGTGGGCTCTGGAACTTTCCCACTTAGGTTTTAGCACGGAGGAATTATTTTGCTCCAATCCTCAGAGTTTACTGTGAGGTCCATGAGGGTGTGCTTAACCAAAATGAGTTTCATGTCACTTGGCAGAGTAAATAGGTAGTAGGGAAATAGGAGGAAAGAAAATTCAGAGAGAACATCAGTAACTTGTTGGCCTGTGAGAGTGATTGACAATTGCCAAGTCCAAAATACATTGGAAAATATAGTTTCTATTTAGAACCATATTAATGAACAGATTATTATAACTTTAAAAATATTGGTATTTGTAAATTACAACCCCCCCCATGTTCGTTATAAAAAATTTAAAATAAGGGGCAGTGCCTGTGGCTCCTTGAGTAGGGTGCTGGCCCCATATACCGAAGGTGGTGGGTTCAAACCCGGCCTCGGCTGAACTGCAAAACAGAAAAATAGACGGGCGTTGTGGCGGGCGCCTGTAGTCCCAGCTACTCAGGAGGTTGAGGCAAGAGAATCACCTAAGCCCAGGAGTCGGAGGTTGCTGTGAGCTGTGTGACGCCACGGCACTCAGGCACTCAACCCAGGGTGATAAAGTAAGACTCTGTCTCTATAAAAAAAAAAAAAATTAAAATAATACAAAAATATATTAGGTAAAACCATGTTCATCTTCCTACTCAAACATATACACAGGTTGGAAGGTTGGAATTTTTTTTTTAATTCTTTCCACAAAGCTCTGTTCCCCCATGGAAAGGGTTGGAATTTTTTAATAAATAAATAAAATAAATCCAGAATTTTAGCCCTTTATCAGATATGTACCTTGTGAATATTTTCTCCCATTCTATAGGGTGTCTGTTTGTTGTGTTGTTTCCTTAGCTGTGTAGATGCTTTTTAGTTTAATCAAATGCCATTTATTAATTTTTGTTGTTGTCACGATTGCCATTGTTGTCTTAGTCATAAGTTCTTTGCATAGGCCCATATCTAGAAGCATTTTTCCTACATTTTCCTCTAGAATTCTTATGGTTTGGGGCCTTAGATTAAGTCTTTTATTCATTTTGAATTCATTTTTGTAAGTGGTAAGAGGTAGGGATCTGGTTTCATTCTTCTGCATGTGGCTATTCAGTTTTCCCAGCACCAGTTTTTGAAACTATCTACCTACAGCCAGCTGATCTTCAACAACAACGTATTTTACACATTGAGGAAAGGAAGTCCTATTCAATAAATTGTGCTAGGAAAAGTGGTTAGGAGCACAGGAGTTTGAGGCTGCAGTGACCTGTGATCATGCGACTGTATGCCAGCCTGGATGACAGAGAGAGACCCTGTCTCTCCCACATGCAGAAAAATAAAACAGAACCCTTACCTCTCACCACTATCTCCTTTGAAAAAAATGCTATGTAATACTTTGTGCTTCCCTATAAATCTTGGGGAAAAAAAAAGAAAAAAAGTTATTTGCCCCAGGCTAGAGTGCCAAAGCATTAGCCTAGCTTATAGCAATCTCAAATTCTTGGGTTCAAATGATCCTCCTGTCTCAGCCTCCCCAGTAGCTAATTTTTCAGGCGCCTGCAGTAATAGCCAGTTAATTTTTCTATTTTTAGTAGAGGCAGTCTCAGTCTTGCTCACGCTGGGCTCAAGCCTTTTTTTTTTTTTTTTTAACATTTTATTTTATTTATTTATTTATTTAGAGACAGAGCCTCAAGCTGTCACCCTGGATAGAGTGCTCTGGCATCACAGCTCACAGCAACTTCCAATTCCTGGGCTCAAGTGAGTCTCTTACCTCTGCTTCCCAAGTAGCTGGGACTACAGGCGCCCGCCACAATGCCCGGCCATTTTTTTTGGTTGCAGCTGTCATTGTTGTTTGGTGGCCCGGGCTGGATTCAAACCCGCCAGCTCAGGTGTATGTGGCTGGCTCCTTAGCCCATTGAGCCACAGGCACCGAGCCTCAAACCCTTAAGCTTAAACAGCCCTCCTGCCTTGGCCTCTCAGAGTGCTAGGATTATAGGCATGAGCCACCCTGCCCAGCCAGAAAAAAAAAAATTATTGATGATATAGATATATTGTAAATTATGAAACCATTTCCCTGTTAATGGACATTTTTTCCATTTTTGCTTTTATTTTTTAATTTTTTAAGAGGCAGTCTCCCCAGGTGTTGAACTGATATACAGAAAAAAAGAAAAAAAAAGAGACAGGGTCTCTCTCTGTCATCCAGGCTGGCATACAGGCATGAGCCACCACACCATCACCACACTCTGCCCATTTTTGCTTTTTTAAATAGTACTGCAGAGAATAACCTTGTATGTAGATTTTTCAGGCATCTTTGCCCACATTTCTTCCTTTAAATTTTTTTATTTTTTGGTGGGGACAGAGTCTCATTATGTCACCCTTGGTAGAGTGCTCTGGTATCACATCTCACAGCAACCTCAAACTCTTGGGCTTAAGTGATTCTCATGCCTCAGCCTCCTATTCTTTTTAAAAATTTTATTTTAGGTTCATATGATGCTACAAACAACTAGGTTACAATATTTGCATTTGTTGGGTAGAGTCCCTCTTGTAGTTATGTCCCACACCCAAAAGGTGTGCCATATTCCCTTACATTGTGCTTATAAACTGGAAGCAAGCCAGTCCCCTCCTCTCCCTTCCCCCTCTGACCTCCCCCCCCCATTGAATTTAATTGAGTTTTCTCTTATGTGACCATGTGTTAGATCTTCTACTGGCTTCATATTAGTATTTTGCCCACATTTCTAAATGATAGATGCCTAAAAGTATAATTGTTAGGGTTTGTATATTTGAAATTTTTATATATTCAAAGTGCCCTCCCCTAAAGTGTATTTTGATAATTTATCCTCATATCAATAGTATATGAGCTTTCTTCTTTACACTCTACCCAGCAATTGACAATATCACTTTAAAAGAATTTTTTTGAGTCAGTTTGACCAGTAGATAATCTCATTGTTTTAGTTTGTATTTGATTATTCATGAGACAAGTCTTTCATACATTTTTTTACTCAACATGCTTTATGAGTTGTTGGCAATGATCTTGTCAGACATTCTAGGGTTACTTTTTTTAATTATTAACACCCTTTTCTGAAAAATATGTTGAAGATATTTTATCCTAGTCTGTTTTTGAATTTTAAATTGGATTATGGTGCCTTTTGCTTGATAGAAAAGTTAGTGTTCATGGAATCGTTTTTTTTATGGAATTGTATTTTATCTCATCTTTAGGAAGGTCCCTCCAACCTAAAATTTTTTTTTTCTTTTTTTGCAGTTTTTGGCTGGGGCAGGGTTTGAACCTGCCATTTCCGGCATACAGGGCCTTTGAGCCACAGGCACCACCTAAAATTTTTTTTTTAAGGTATCAGATTCTTCTGATATCTTTATAGTTTTGTGTTTTATGTGTCAATTTTTTAATCCATCTAAATTTTATTATTATATATAGTGACCCTTTTTTCAAAGTAGTGATATCTCAGGACTTACTTCCCATAGAAACATGGAGATCTTTTTTTTTTTTTTGAGATAGAGTCTCAAGCTGTTGCCCTGGGTGGGGTTTAGTGGCGTCACAGCTCACAGCAGCTCTCCAACTCTTGGGCTTAAGTGATTCTCTTACCTCAGCCTCCCAAGTAGCTGGGACTACAGGTGCCCACCACAAAGCCCAGCTATTTTTTGGTTGTAGTTTTCATTGCTGGTTGGTAGGCCCAGGCTGCATTCGAACCCACCAGCTCTGGTTGTATGTGGCTGGCGTGCTAGCTGCTTACCTACAGGCACCGAGCCAAAACATGGAGATCTTTTTGGAGTCATTTGTATGTTCCTTTGCTATACACTTTTAAGTACCCTAGCTTTATTATTTAAAAGGCCCTAAGGCCCCTTAACATTATTATTGCCACTAAAGTATTATTATAGAGTGCTTTATAGTTTATAAAACAATTATATATACCATTTTATCTGATTCTTAGGCCAAACCAGAAGGACATTTATGGTAGACAAGACATTGATATTCATATGAATACTGTCTAGATTTAGAATTTTGAGGCCTAAGCTCAGATGTCAGTAAAGTAGGCAGTCAGTACCCACACTTACCTCTCCTGAATCCCAGGCCATTGACAGAGGCACAAACTGAGGTCCAGAGAGTGAGGTTAGAGTATACTTTAATCTGTAGTTCCTGCTTGTTGGTGAGTATAGTGGGAAGACTTAACGTTGTGGGATTTAAAGTTCACAGAATCCTGCCCTAACAGCCTTACACAATGTGGTTCACACTCTCATGTGCTAACAAGCTAGAGACAGTTGATTAAATTAATACTAACATTAGTAGACCAAGCATGCCACAAGAGGAAGGCAACTAGCATTGTGTAAGTGCTTCTGCATGGCAGATACTCCTCTAAATACTTGGGTTCCTGCACTTGGTCTACTCAGTGGCCCTGTGATATGGGTGGTATTCCTCTGAAAGCTGGGAAAGGATGAATAACTTGTTCAGGTGTCATATAACTAAGTATGTGAAAGAATAACTCTGTGTCCTATTACTGTATTTTTAGATTTCAACACATATCATACACATTATGATTTGAGACATGATGACTTTTAGGCATGCTTGACATATGAATTAAAATGAAAACATGTCTTCTCTGTTCTTTTTAAGGTTACGCAGATATAAAGTCCTAGGGAGTAGTAACTCTGACTCAGACCTTTTTTCCCGCCTGGCCCAAATTCTTCAAAACGGATCTCAGAAACCCCGGAGCACTACTCAGTGCAAGAGTCCAGGATCACCTCACATTCCAAAAACACCACCCAAGAGTCCAGTTGTCCCTCGCAGGAGTCCCAGTGCCTCTCCTCGAAGCTCATCGTTGCCTCGCACATCTAGTTCCTCACCATCTCGGTCTGGACGGCCCCACCATGACCAGAGGAGTTCATCCCCACATCTGGGGAGAAGCAAGTCACCTCCCAGCCACTCAGGATCTTCCTCCTCTAGGAGGTCCTGCCAACAAGAGCATTGCAAACCCATCAAGAATGGCCTGAAAGGATCCGGCAGCCTCCACCACCACTCAGCCAGCACTAAAACTCCTCCAGGGAAGAGTAAGCCAGCCAGTAAACTCAGCAGATAGGAGCCGGGCTACATCTCTATGAAAGGTGTGAGATCTTCCTCTTAAACCTGATGCATGTGTCCCTGTACTGTCTATTCAAAAAAATCAGTGTTGATCTTCTCTTGCAAAAGAAAGTAACATGATTAATTATTTCTAAGAAGGGATAAATTGTGTGATAAGGAATTACCTATGGCAAGCAGCAAGCCGATCAGGAATCAATGCCTTTGCATAGGAAGGGGCAATACAGCAAAACCCAAGCAGGAGAAACTCAATAAATGAGTTCTCATTTTTAGCTGCAGTTAGGACAGGAGTCAGAATGGAATTTTAAGGGGTTTTGCCTAATTTTTTAATCCTCTACTCAAAGATTATATAGCAAAAGTGAAATTTCTTATTTGATATTTTCATTCAAAACTTCCAACCCTGGAGAGTCATTGCTCAGATATTAGATTGTATAAGAAGTCTGTTGCCAAGGAGCCAGTACTCAATATTTGGTGTGTGTGTTTATTTAGTGTATGGAGAATTCACACCTTTACTTTGCTTCATTCCTAGTAACCTTCCTGGATTTCACACCGTTGTTTCATGCTTGATCCGATCCCTTTTCTTTTACCTTAAAAAATTTATCCTAATAGAGTTTTAAATCCAATTTAAATAGAATTTTAAATCCTTTTTTTTTTTTTTAAGTCCCCTAATTTGGAGGGAACGACAGTTTTTATACTAGTACATTTTTATTGTGAAAAATAACTGAGAAACTTACATGAACAAAAGAAAATTCTAATTAGAACTGCTTAGCAGGCTTTAGTGTTCAGGGGGAGAGGACCACAGTGTGGTGCAATGCCCTTCATAACAGAAGAGCCCTCTTCCACCCTGGTAAGTTTCCTCCTTGTAGAAGGAAACTAACATAGTAGTCTGCTTCCCTAAGTCTTCTAGATACCAGTTATTTCTAATGTCAACCTCTAAGATGATACCAGGGAAGGACAATGGTTTGCAATGTGACTTTAGAGATTTAGAAAGAAAAATATTAGGAAATTAGGTATGTTATTGAGATTTATAATCTTCAAACTTTGTATTTTATACATTTGGCCAATAAGGAATGAATATCTGGGGAAATAAATTTACCCTAAATATTTTTCTTTTAATGTTTTATTACTTCTCCTATAGTTTAGTTCTGTTTGGGGCTCTTGGCTTGATTTCCATGTAATTTCAATTTATGAAACTATAAAGAGGATCATAATTGTTTTAATCTTACTCATCTGCTAACAGGAATTGGGCAAAATTAAGTATACCAGACTTTTTAAACAGGCACTTTTATACTCTGTAGGTGTTTTATGTTTAAAGACCTTATTAAGGTCAGATAAACTGGTCTGCTTACTATTGAAATTTGCCTTCTAGCAAACATCTGTGCTTTCTGTTTGACCTTGTATTTGCTGCCAAACTTAATATTATTGAATTGGAAAGCAAAAAATGAAAGAAATACATTTCCTCACCAAGTGAACATATTCTATGCTGCATCAAAGCTGCCCTGAAGCTGCACTGAACTTATCTTGTTCTCTTTATCTGTGTTGAGCTTTTTTAAAAAAAAAACTAAAAACATATAGAGGTATATAAAGTCTCTTATAAGAAATGTAGCCTAGTATGGAATCTTAATTTCTCTTCAGTTGCAAACACTACAGAGGAATGCAATAGATAAGATGTATTTGCTGTTTATCTAAAGCAACTGTAATATTGGAAGACCTATCCTTCTGTATCATATTGTATAATAGTTGCTATAACACTATTTGCATGTCTTCATGGTAAATTATATACATATTTATAAATATAGAGAGAGACATATGCTTATATAAACTCATTCTTTCTCATTCTCCATTTGTAATTTTAAGATCACAGATGGCAAAATTGTTTTTCTATTGTGTGCCTCGTGTACACTTGGGCCTTGCCTGTCTTTATTTATCTGAAAGTATGTTCTTGGCATGTGACACCTCAGATTCTTCTTGCCTTCCTTATAGGTAACGCAAGGTTTGGCAGTCTTTAACAAGCCAAGATAAGTTATTTTTCATTTTAAAATATTATGTTAGGGGAAAAATGACTGGGATATGCTTATAATACTGGTTCAGTGATTTGTCATATTAATCACACAGTTCTGTCCTAACGGTTAGAGTGGATAACTGGGATGATAATCATGGGTCTGACATAAGTGGATTTTTAAAAATGCTCCTTTAAAAGTGTCATTCTACTTGTTTTTTTCACGTCACTTTTTTGTAGAGGACAGTAGGGGGGATAATTAATACATTACATTATTAATAATTACTTTAATTAGCTTTAGCTTTAATTAGCTAACTTATGCTAAAAGTAGCCAGCTTAAAATCTTGACCCCTCTTATCAGGAATGTGCTCCTAGTCACCATTGGAAAAGCTGATAAAGCTACAACTGTAGTATGTGTGGGATTTTATTTCTTACCAGCATTTCTGTGCTGGCAGTCAAAACTGACAGTGAGGGCAGTGTGGCGACTGAATGTTTTGTTTTCTCTCTCGCTGTCTCTCTGGTCCTGACATTTTTCTTCCAGCCTTCCCACTGTGTTACCCACTTTCCTAAATGGCATTTACAAACTCATCAAGACCCAGAGATAAACAGTCTCACGGTGTCAGAATATTTTATTTTGCCTGTAGAGGAAAGAGTTAACCAAAGATGTTTCTGCTCAGATACTTTCAAAAGAAAACAGACTGATTTTATCTAATGTATCAATAGGTTCACTTAGAAGTACTATCCTATACTGAGATTTACTTTATGGTTTTTAAAAGCATAGTTCATGTTTTTAGATGTTAGATGTCACTCAAGCTAAAAATAGAAGTTGGCAGCCCTGAGCAAGAACTTTTGGCACAAGGACTTTAATTTTTGTTTTAATTTAAAGTATGGTACAGAGAATGAGGTTTTCGGTTTACTTTTTGTTTTGTTTTTGCTTTTGTTCTTTGTTATTTATTTTGGGGGAGGTTAGTGATGGCATAAATCAGAAATTAGTGACATAGATCATCCAAGTAATTTTAAACAAATTGGGTTTTTTACCTAAGATCAGGGACATGCCATTAAAGTCAAGCTAAATTATACTGAAAGTAGTATGAAGCAGAAGTTGATATTGTCTTTTGAAAATCAAGTACCTCCTGGTTTCTTCACAACAGAATGAATGGTTACCTACTCAAGCTTGTCCTTGCCCTCCCTGTCTAGTCCTTGGAATTGCTTGGGTGGAACAGAAGATAGCAACAGCTCAATCCCTTTAGGTAGCGTTCCTCTTAAATTATGCTGCCAAATCTCCTGGGTGTATGGATCAGTTGAAATAATAAAATCCCACATAGTAATCGCTTGCACAGGTTAAAGACATTTAATTGTAAGTAGAATTGAACAAAAAAGGAAAATTGAGTCATATTAAATTTAACTTTAAAACACAGATTACAAATATCTTTGAATGTTAAGCCCTAGGCAAGCAAGCACTCTTATTCTCAACTCTGGTATGCAAGCTGGCCTTGCTAACAGTGGCATAGTTACATTTATTGTTTTTTAAGTTGCATGTTGTGAAGTGAATATTTTTTGTAAAAGTTGCCAAGTTAATCAAGTCTTAAATAAGTAGCAGAATGGTAATTGAGACCCACTGTAGTCATTATCCACTTTATATTATTTGCTTTCAAATACTAAAGAAATCTCAGCTGCTTAGTAATTTAGTGTTCTAGATATACAGTATCTCTTTTCGTTTAGCCCCTGGCCACAATGGGAACTTTAAGGTTCTTCAGTAATCATCAGAGATTCCTTCAGTCCATGGATTTTTATTCTAACATTTCTATGGTTGCATTCAATCTACAAGGAAAAAATGTATGTTGGCACATGTTTTATAAACCCAGACACAGATAGTTAAAACTGTTATTAGTTTTTTCATACCCAACAGCTTCGAATTAAAAACAGATGCTTTCCCCCCCAATTTTTACATTCCTAATCTAACACTAGGGATTGGTGATAGGAGAAACAGGATCCAGAATTCAGAATTTAATGAGACTTAGGGAAAAAATGCATCTTAGTCTGGCTATTTGAAAATATATTTATTTATAGGTAAGTCTAGAGTTAGTCTTGGAAATCAAAGTTTTTCATATTTTAGAAACTTTTTCCATTCTTCTATGTCTATCAAAACATGATATATGTTAGAGAACCATTTCTTCTGTATGTTCATATGTTTTGGAATTAAGTTGTTTGTATTTACTATATTAAAATCTGCTCATTTCTGTTTATGTGTATTTACCATAGATGTGTTGGGACTTAACCTAAGGGGAGAGATACTTTAACACCTGTATCACTGAGAAGATAGAATGGTAGATAGCCACTGTTGCACTGTTGAACTTTCATGAGTTTTGTTTCTGTAGACAGTCTGTTAGCAGAATTTCTACTTAACTGTGATTTAATATCAAAAGTATTTCAAGATTAAGGCATGTAACTTCTGTGGTAGTCCTTACATGTCAATACAGTATATACGCAAATTCAGAAAACACAGGTGCATTTTTAGATCTTAACTTAGAGAAATGAACTAAAGGTAGGTCTAGTCCTCAGATCATATGGGATGATATTTAGCACATTGAAAATCCCAAGTGGTTTTTAGGATATCCTCCTTCCCTGTCCTCACCTGATAAAACTCTGGTATGAAACTGAGGTTGTGGAAGTAGAGTGGAAACTCACCGTATCATTGGGTATTCTCAATATTTTGGCCTTGCATCTGGAATTATGAGAAATCTAAGTATAATAATCTCAGGATCCTTCAGACTCTGTTAACCAACATTGCTAAGGAAAACTACAGGAAATATATAGGGAATTCCTGTACTTCTTAGATAACTCCAGGACATGGGACAAGGATCCCTTTCCACATAAAGGGGAATTGAGATGCTGCACACTTCAATCCCTGGCTGGACAAAGAAGGATGACATTACAGTCTTGGCCCATCAAGACATTTTCTAATTCACTTGTCATTGTTTGTTCCTACTTGAAAACTATGTAAGCTTGATGTTAAATATTGCCCTTGAGCAAAGTTAGATCACAAAAGTAATTTATGTGACAGTAACAAGATCACCTTGAAGTTCCACACAATCTCAAGACACTGAATAGCAAAGAAGTTAAATTACTCAGTAATGATTTATTTCCTTACTTTTCCAGACCCTTGGTCTTAAGGAGACTTGTGAAAGAAGTGAAGCCATTCCTTTTATTCCCAGTTTTCTGCCTCCCTTTTAACTAGAAGTAAAAATATGGGCACAATATTTATGCTGGTGATTCTGCCTATGTCTTTCAGATACTTTGGGCCAAGGGTTCTGGGTCCCTTAAACTTAGAGAACAGGATTGGATGAGGCAGATCTTTTAGCCCCTGTGACTGTATAATTTGTTGATAACCTAATTTTCCGTAACAATGGATAGGAATTTTACGTCTGTTTTTAGAAGTTTATTATTTTGTAAGTAAATGTTCACTCACCTAATTAAAAGAGCATAGTAAACAAAGTTTTTATATAGACTACCCATGCTGTATGATGCTTTTTTCCTTTTTTACTGTACTCTATCTGGGTATCCTTCACTCACCCACAAGGGGTAAACACAAGGCTACCAGCGCTTGACTGTGATTTATTTCAGGGAGCTACCCAGGGAGGGGAAAGCCCTTAAGACTTTTTCCAAAACAATTTCTCTTTAATCTATTCACCAGATAGCTATATTAGTCCACTAAGGTAAAAAGCCTTCATAAATACAAAGATAAGAAGATTAAGGAAATACTCTACTTGTGACTTTGAAATTGGATTGGGTATGACACAGGCTTGAGCCCCCCTCATTCTCCCTGACACACAGCTCCTGGTCCCACTTCTGACTCCTTTTCTGAAATAGGCAGTATGTATGTCATTGGGCCATTTACTTACAAGTTCCCAACTTTTAGGTAAAAAGAGGAAGGGGGCAAACATCTACATTAGAATTAGATACAAATCTTAAAAATTATGAGCTGTTGGTAGCTGTTAAATCAGATTCAGCCACAAAGCAGAATTCTCTCTTGTTGAACAAGACCAATGATTTAGAATAGATGACTTTAATAATTTCACTTTTCTTTCCCTTTCTTCTCCCATTCTTGTGGTCAGAGAGATGGAAAACTGCTGTTTGAAATACCTCCAGTGGTACTGTATTGTGTCCCTTTCCTCTCCAAGTAGTTCCCTTTGTGCGATTTTGCTCAGGCAACCAAGGACATACAAAGTATTGGGAGAGACATAGAATGCTTTTGTATAGGCCATCTGTATATAAAAGTGTAATATTTATTTAATTTTCCCATTTGTATCATAATAAAGCTTTGTACAGTGTTTTAAGTTCTGTTTTAAAATTATTTTGTATTTTATTTTTATAATCTAGTAATAAAATATTCATTCCGCATGCAAACTCTATTTGTGTGATGGTTTGGATTTCAAGTGGGAAGTCTTTTTCTGATTTAATAAAGTTATTGAATGCATCAAAGGTTACAAGATCAACTGGGAGCAGAAAGTGTAACCGTAATTGCAATACCACATCCAGAAGTGACCTAGAAAAAGAAGTCCTGGACTGAATAGAAACTAGGTGTTCAGTGTCCCTGCAGGTAAAAACCAGAGTTGAGAGATATGAGGAGATGGTTTCCCACTAATAAAATTTAAAGTATTTAAAGCTCCTTTTCAGCCCATCATTCTGTCTGGCTGGAGGTACTTTTTCCTCCTCCACAGGAAATATACCCCTTGTACTGGAGGGATTCCTGCTCACCTCACCCTCTCCTTTCTGCCTGTAACCTTATTTTGAAACAGAGGAGCTCTCAGGAGGCATTCACAAGGGCACTGCTTCTCCCATCCTCGTCTGCTTTGACCTGGTATGTTAGTGCCATCTGTTTGGTCTCTGCCTGGACTCCCTTCCTGATTTCTCACTGAGAAGCAACATCAGCAATATGCTGTCTCTTAGGTTTTGGTTTTTTTTTTTTTTTCTTTAAGTAAGAGAGAGGCTGGGTCTGGTGGCTCTGACCTGTAATCTTAGCACTCTGGGAGGCCAAGGTGGGTGGACTCTTTGAACTCAGGAGTTTGAGACTAGCCTGAGCAGGAGCGAAACCCAATCTCTACTATTAAAAAAAAAAAAAATTAGCTGGGCTTTGTCACTGGTGCCTGTAGTCCCAGCTACTCCAGAGGCTCAGGCAGGAGGCTCGCTTGAGCCCTGGAGTTTGAGGTTGTTGTGAGTTAGGCTGACCCAGCCTCGGCGACAGAGTGAGACTTTCTTTCAAAATAAATAAAAAACATGAGAGATTAAGAAATAATCTACCAAAACCTAGTCATGAATTTGCCCCTTGACGTCTCAACTGCAAAACTGTTGAAATATTAACTTGAAGTAAATCTATTATTACAATGTGTAAAGGAGTAAAACTACAAACAGGCAGTTCTTGGGGGAGGGGGTAGCCTGAGCCACTTTAAGGATTGTGGTGGCTTGGGGAGTATAAAAAACCTCAGGCCAAGAATCATGTAGTAAATAGTCAATCGATGGTGAGCGCTGGAAAGCTGCTTGACCAAAGGATTGAAAAGTCAGCATTTGAGAAAGACAAGGTCAAAATGAGAGGTTACGTTAATTTCATAACTTCTTTAGGATGGTAACAGCTCAATCTAGAAAACAACTCTTAAATGTGCTTAGAGCATTCAGAGGGTGGTGTTTTCTTTTCCGAGAATTTCTCACCTTTACCCTGCCTGCTCTCCCGGGCCCTTGGTCTTCCCAGAGTTGCGTTGTCCCGCAAGGTCCCTAGTCTCAGCTCAAGCCAAGGCAAGGCCTCCCTGGGGACTGTGTGACTGGCTTTAGTCCACCACCCGGTCTGCTGCTGACGACTGCTGACCCAGACTAGCCTCCACCCCAGGCCTGAGCAAAAGACGGCCCCGCCTCCGCCCGCCTTGCCCCGCCCCGCTTCCGGCCCCGCCCCGCCCCGCGACCCAACGGCCGCTCTGCGCCGCCGGCCCCGCCCCTCCCAGGCCGCCCGTGGCGCGCCGGCGCCTGCGCAGTCGCTCCAGGGCGCCCCGACCGGGATGGCGGCGGTTTTGGAGTCGCTGCTGCGAGAGGAGGTGTCGGTAGAAGCAGCCGTACGGTGGATCGCGCGCAGCACTCAGAGTTCGGAGGTACCGCGCTGACACGCCCCCAGGCCTGACGGGAATTTGCTTCCCTCGGGAGATGCCAGCCCTCCAGTCCCCTTCCTCCGGGATGCCTGGCTGCCGGCCCGGGCCGAGTGAGCGCCAACTGGGCGCCGGTGCCTGGGCCGCCCATGAGTGGGCCACCCACCCCAGGGGCGCCCTGCGGCCCGGGCTGCTCGTGGCCCAGGGCTGGCAGCTGACGCTTTTTGCCCCTCGCCCCTGCTTCTTCCCCAGCATGACCTTGGGGAGGCAGCCGCTCTGAGCTCACTCCAGCCACTACGGAAAGAATTCGTCCCGTTCCTGCTGAACTTCCTGAGAGAGCAGAGCAGCCGCGTCCTCCCACAGGGCCCCCCAACCCCCGCCAAGGCCCCGGGTGCCTCGGCAGCCTTGCCAGGGAGGCCGGGAGGCCCTCCGCGGGGCAGCCGTGGGGCGCGCAGCCAGCTCTTCCCTCCCACCGAACCCCCGAGCACCGCTGCCGAGGCCCCTCCAGGCCGCCGCGGGGGCCGGAGGCGGTGCCCCGGGCCGGCCCGGGAACGAGGAGGCCGCGGCCCTGGAGCAGCCGAGGAGGGGGTCAGCGGGGAGACCCCGCCCTGGGCCGGGGGCCGGAGGCTTAGGGGCTCCGGCAGCCCCAGCCTGGCGCTCTCTGATCCACCAAACCTCAGCAACCTGGAGGAGTTCCCTCCCGTAGGCTCGGTCCCCCCCGGCCCTACAGGGTGAGAATCAGCCCTCATGCAGGAGATGGGTGGCTCTAAGGTTCTGCCAGGGTAGTCAGTAAGTCAGGGCTGGGTGCTCTGCAGCAGAGCACAACAGTGGTCGAGTGTGAGATAATTATGATGGTGAGGGAGGTTTTGGTTTTTTGGCAAAAGGCTCAGCTGTTGTGGTTATGGAAGGGGAGGTGTTTGAAGGTAGGAATTTGAGAAATACCTGTGGCTGCTCTCAGCAGGACGAAGCCTTCACGCAGGATCAACCCAACTCCGGTGAGCGAAGAGCGGTCACTCTCCAAGCCCAAGACCTGCTTCACCTCACCCCCAATCAGCTGTGTCCCCAGTTCCCAACCCTCAGCCCTGGACACTAGCCCTTGGGGCCCAGGCCTTCCCCCAGGGTGCAGAAGTCTGCAAGAAGAGCGGGAGATGCTCAAGAAGGAGCGGTATGGCCTTGCCACTCCCTGCAATGTTAGCTTCCTCCCTGTGGGACATCCGCATGGCTTTACCCTGGATTTGTTTTCCCCTTGGGGATTCTAGGTTTCTTGGGCTGCAGCTGTCTTCTCTGGAGGGACCTGAGTGTGGCTGTAGTAGGGAAGCCAGGCTGACAGCTCATGGTATCTCTTTATCCCCATAGCTCTAAGCAGCTGCAGCAGTCACCTGTCCCCACCTGTCCCACCCCAGAATTGGGATCACCAATTCCTACCCGGACAGGAAACCTCACAGATGAACCTGCTGATCCCACACGAGTGTCTTCCCGGCATCGCCTGGAACTGGTAGCCCTTGTCTACTCCTCGTGCATTGCTGGTGAGTGAGAGAGAAGGAGCTGGAGTGGAGATACTTGTGAAAATTCAGGGCAAGGGAATTGATCGGGCATGTAGAACTGAGCCTGGATTCCAAGTAATGTCCAGTACTATGGTATCTCTTTGTATGCAGAGAACCTGGTTCCAAACCTCTTCTTGGAGCTTTTCTTCGTCCTTCAGCTCCTTACTGTCCGGAGGATGGTTACTGCCAAGAACAATAACCTTGAACCGAGTCCAGATGCCCTAGGTCAGTGAACAAGCCTTCTTTTGAGAGATGGGGGTCTGGAGATGGGACAATCCTTAACTGACACTTGGTACTATCCTTCTAGACTCTGTGGAAAACCCACTGTTCCAGAGCATCCACGATTGTGTCTTCTTTGCAGTGCGGGTTTTGGAACGTCAGTTTCAGTGAGTTTCCCTGGGTGAAGCATTGGGCCTTATTTGCATTGGCTACTTGGATGCATGTTGTGCTTAGCACAGTTGCAGTGGCGCTGGACCTTTCCCTACCTATAATCTTGAATTCTGTGTCAAGGCTGCGAATTTTGCCCCTAAACCAATCAAGTGGACCCTTGTAGTTTTTGCAGCTGACCTTTGACCTATAGCTAATGTCCCTGTCCTTCTCTCCTGGCCCTGCTCTCTATGATCTCATTTCTTCCTCTTTGGCCTCCATCAGTTTTGATCCTTGGCCCATGACCTTGCTGTACATATCTAGGCTTATGTTCCTGCTCCATGCTTTCGACATGCTCTGTGTCGTGTGTACGTGCTTGCTTCCTGATAGCAGTTCATGTCTAAGTCTCAGTCATATGTGCTCTTGCCCCTGCAGGGTCCTTTCCCACCTGGACAAAGGGACCTTGAAGCTGCTTGCTGAGAATGAGCGGCTGCTGTGCTTCTCACCAGCTCTGCAAGGCCACCTTCGAGCTGCCTATGAAGGCAGTGTTGCCAAGGTAGTGATCCCAGCTTAGATGTCCACCACCCTGGATCTGACCCTTCCAAGCCTTCATAAATTTGTAAACTCTGCTCACAGCAGTTAAGTGTCATGTGAACTGACTCTGAGCAAGCATAAGAAGGTGAAGTTTCCTAAGGATGACCCTGCAAGCTCCAGTTCCTAATGTCCCTGCCATATTTTAGGTCTCTCTGGCAATGCCACCCTCTGCTCAAGCTGTCTCCTTCCAGCCAGAGACGGACAATCGTGCCAACTTCTCCAGTGACCGAGCCTTTCATACTTTTAAAAAACAGAGGTGATAAGAAAAAGGGAACTTGGGAGAGGGAATAAGGTTACCTTTTCTTGTAAATAGGCAGCTATTTAGTTTTATAAAAACCAGTAGGAGATTGGCACCAATAGGTGGTGGGTTCATATCATCAGGCCCTTTGAAGGCTTCATTCTGATTTGTCCATAGACTTGAACCCTTGAGGTTAGCCAAGCATCTCTTAGGTATATGACTTTAGTCTCAGGGTTCTCAGACAAGGTACGCCAAGATAAACTTCACTGCAAAAGTAATGCTGAGTCTACAGCATTATCATCATGCAGAGATTGAAAAATGGGGCTGTCCTGTCCTCTGCTCTTCCATGCAAGGGGAAAGCTGTGCTGGAAATGAGTTAGAGGCAGCTGTGCCTCAACTGATCAGGCATTCTTGTGTGTGTCAGGGATGTGTTTTATGAGGTGCTTCGAGAATGGGAAGATCGCCATGAGGAGCCTGGCTGGGACTTTGAGAAGGGCTTGGGCAGCAGGATCAGGTGGGTGCTCGTATACTGGTCACCTTGTCTCTCTTGCTTCTGGTAGCAAGCAGCTCAGTAATGCCTGGGGAGCTGATTAAAGAAAGGCTTTCCCCCTACTCTTTCCAGCTCAAAGCTGTTTTCTTCTACTGGTTATTGACAACTTTGCCTCTGTTCAATGGAGATTTGTCTTCCCTTCAGAAGTGCCTCATATTTGTTCTGTAATGGTAAATGCTTAGAAAAGCGCAGAGCTCTTAGTCACTGGATAGACCCCTCCAACCTCTATTTTCTCCATCATCCAGTTTGGGTGAGTCTGATGACTTTGCATGGGTAGATGACAACCCTACAGGACACACAGTCACTGGATATCTTCCTTCTACATTGATCGTGACATTCACTGCCATTCAACATGGACTGAAGATTTGAGAGATGGAATTCTTGTTGGTTAAATATACCTCTAGTCTTGAGAGGTCATGGTGACAATAGGTCCCTTACCAAGGTCTGCTCAAGTCCTTGGTAAAGGATCAAAAAGGCCAAGGATGGGCTCGGAACCTATAGCTCAAGTGGCTATACACCAGAGCTGGCAGGTTCAAATCCAGCCCGGGCCTGCCAAACAATAGTGACAGCTACAACCAAAAAATGGGCATTGTGTTGGGCTCCTGTAGTCCCAGCTACCTGGGAGGCTGAGGCAAGAGAATCACTTGAGCCCAGGAGTTGGAGGTTGCTATGAGCTGTGATGCCATAGCATTCTACCTAGGGCGATAGCTCGAGGCTCTGTCTCAAAAAAAGCCCAAGGATGGATTTTGGAGTTTTCTCTTCAGATCTTTCTCCCTCTTACGTCCTTCTGCATACTCTATTCTTTCCTTTTATCCGTCAGAGCCATGATGGGTCAACTCTCTGCAGCCTGCAGCCACAGCCACTTTGTTCGGCTTTTCCAAAAACAACTTCTCCAGGTAATGGCCCCAGTGGGAGGTTAATCTACAATGAACAGTAGATATTATAGGCAGCTAAATAACGACTACCACTTTGAGACAGAGCTGACAACCAGGTAGGTAGAACAGAAGTCTACTCCTTGAGTAGTGACTGAACCTCTAGTGGCTTGATAGGAGAAAATGGGGGAGAGCATTGCTCAAGCCGGCCATCTATAAAGACAGACAGTGAGGCTCGGCGCCTGTGGCTCAATGGGCTAAGGTGCCAGCCACGTACACCTGAGCTGGTGGGTTCGAATCCAGCCTGGGCCTGCCAAATAACAATGGTGACTGCAACCAAAAAAAAAAAAAAAATGACCGGGCATTGTGGCGGGCGCCTGTAGTCCCAGCTACTTGGGAGGTGGAGGCAAGAGACTCGCTTCAGTCCAGGAATTGGAGGTTGTTGTGAGCTGTGATGCCACGGCACTCTATCCAGGATGACAGCTTGAGGCTCTGTCTCAAAAAAATAAATAAATAAATAAAAAAGACAGACAGTGGGCAGAGTGTTCTCGGGCGTGCCCCAGGCCTAGTTTCAAATCCTCACTGTCAAGAGTCTAGACAAATGCTTAATTGTGCAGTTTCAGTTTCCTCATCTGTAAAACAAGACCATAAAGCTGACCTTTAAAAACATGTCCAAAGCACTTGACCCAGAGTTGGCAATTTATAATGCATACAGTACTTTCTCCGTGTTTTGCTTAGTCCTTGTCTGCTACCTACTGGTTTTTCGATTTGTTCCTCTCTCCTCCCTCACACAGATGTGTCAGCACCCTGATGGTGTTGGGGGTCCTGTCTTGGGCGAAGCTCCAGATGTGCTGAGCATGCTGGGAGCTGACAAGCTGGGGCGGTTGCGGCGCTTACAGGAACGGCTTGTGGCCCCTCAGAGCAGTGGGGGGCCCTGCCCGCCCCCTACCTTCCCAGGCTGTCAAGGCTTCTTTAAGGACTTCATCCTTAGTGCTAGCAGGTAAACGTCCCCTGTGTCTTGCAGGGAATGGGGCAGAAGCCAGGAGAGGTTTGGCTTCCCAAAGGCATAAGGAGCTCCCCAGCCTCCTTTGCCTGGAGTAGAAGAAGAGGGGCCAAGTAATCTCTGGCTCCTTCCAGCTCACTTTGGCTCCATTTCATGTCTCATTCCCCACCCTCATTGCTAACTTCATTGCTCCTTGGCCTCCCTGTCTACCCACTGATGCTTTGTCTGGAGCACCCCATCTTAATTCTGGTTCTTTGTGTACCTTGTCCCATGCTCATTCCATACCCCCTCCTTCCTAGCTTCCAGTTTAACCAGCATCTCATGGATAGTCTGAGCTTGAAGATCCGGGAGCTCAACAGCCTGGCCCTGCCTCAGCATGAGCCCAGTGATGATGGGGAGTCAGATGTGGACTGGCAGGTTAGGACTGGGATGGGAGTTTATGGGGTGTGACTAGGAGGGATTGGGATATATTTAAGAAAAACTTTATCACAGATTTGGAATTGTTCTAGAAGCCTTATGCTTAGGGCCTTTTACTTCCCTTGATTCCACTCAGGGTGAACGGAGGCAGTTTGCTGTGGTGCTGCTTAGCCTGAGGCTTTTGGCTAAATTCCTGGGCTTTGTGGCTTTCCTGCCATACCGGGGGCCTGAACCACCCCCGACTGGTGAGCTTCAGGACTCCATTCTGGCCCTCAGGAGCCAGGTGAATGGGTGGGAGATTCTGGTAGGGAGGGAGCAGGGAGGACCAGCAAGGCACTGAAGTTGTCTGGTTTCCTTGGCTAGTCTGGAAACCAGGCAGGTTAGAGGGCCTTACCCAGCCCCCCTGGGGACCTGCCACTAACTGAGCACTGGCCTTCCCAGGTCCCTCCGGTCCTGGATGTGCACACTCTGCTGCAGCAAGGGCTGTGGGCCCGCCGAGCAGTGCTCACTGTGCCCTGGGTGGTGGAGTTCCTTTCTTTTGCTGACCACGTTGTGCCCTTGCTGGACTATTACCGGAGCATCTTTACTCTCCTGCTGCATCTACATCGGTGAGTAAAGAGAGGCCGAGGCAGGTCGGGAGCAGCGGCTCATACCTGTCATCCTAGCACTCTCAGAGGCTGAGGCAGGAGGATTGCTTGAGCTCATGAGCATGAGACCCTGTCTGTGCTAAAAATAGATAAACTAGTCTGGTGTTATGGCAGGTGCCTGTAGTCCCAGCTGCTTGGGAGGCTGAGGCAAGAGGATCACTTGAGCCTAGGAGTTCAAGGTTGCTATGAGCTATGATGACACCATGGCACTCTACCCCAGGCAACAGAGTGAGACTCTGTCTCAGAAAGAAAAAAAAGAGGGCTAAGGCTTGAGAGGAGAAAATGGGGGAGAGCATTGCTCAAGCCAACAATCTATAAAGAGGGCTGAGCAGCCTGTACCACATGCTTGCTACCGTAGCCCATTTCCTCTGAGCCTCAGTAGAGGCAGGATTTGTTGCTCAAAGACAGACAGTGGGCAGTTATTTGTACTTTTGTTGTTCCTTTTTTATTCCTGAGGTGGCCCAGCTGAGAGGGAATACAGACTTGGGAGGGGGAATGAGAGGTCCTGGCTGCCTACATGCCAGCGGTCCCTTTGAGGTCTGTTTTTGAGAATGACCTTGCCAGTGAGAGCTTTCACTTGCCTGATGCATTCACACCCTCCATTTACTGTTCAGGAGCTTGGTCTTATCGCAGGAGAATGAAGCGCAGATGTGTTTCCTGAACAAGCTGCTGCTGCTTGCTGTCCTTGGCTGGCTTTTCCAGGTGGGCCGAGTGAGGGCCAGATGGAGGGAGCGGGACTTCAGTGGCTGCAGATGGGGAAAATGTCTGAATCTAAATGAGACGGGTCAGAAGAAGTGTGGGAATTACTGTCATCTCAGAGAAGGTTGCTTTGGAACCTGGTGCCCAAAGCCTGGCCTCCTGTGGTGGGAGGTGTGATTAGTCTCTGGAGTTGACTGGAACTGTGACTGTGCTATCTCTTGCCAGATTCCCATAGTCCCTGAGGACCTGTTCTTTCTGGAAGAGCATCAGCTGGATGCCTTTGAGGCAGACACCGTGGCCTCAGAGCATGGCTTGGTGAGTGTTCAGGTCTAGCCAGAGCAGTGGGGACCCCAGAAATAAAGGGAGTGGGCTGTTGGGGAAGGCCCAACAGGAGACAAGCCAGGATAGAGACTTAATGTCACAGAATTGTCCTACCTGACCTTCCCGTTTCTGGGTACACTGGGAGGGACAGAAGCCTGCCTGCCTTCCCGATGCCGCCTCTTCTCCCCCAGGACAGTGTGCCTGTGGTGGACCAGCAGCTGCTGTACACCTGCTGTCCCTATATCGGTGAGCACCCCAGTCTGCCCCACCCCTTTGTGAGTACCCAGAGGCCCGCCCCTTTGCCCTGACTCCCTCATGGCGTTAGGTTCTTAGGCATTCCCTGGGTACCACAGATTCTTTCAGTCCAGGATGCTTGGTAAGGTGAGAGGTTCTCAGACTAAGAACTTGGACTTCTGTGCTGCAGGAGAACTCCGGAAACTGCTTGCTTCGTGGGTATCTGGCAGCAGTGGACGGAGTGGGGGCTTCGTGAGGAAAATCACCCCCACCACCACTACCGGCCTGGGAGCCCAGCCTCCCCAGCCTCCCCAGGGGCTGCAGGTAAGGGCAGGGCAGAGGCAGGCCCCTGGGGAGGTGGAGGGAAGCCTTCACTGGCTGTCTCTCCTCCGCACAGGCACAGCTGGCCCAGGCCTTCTTCCACAACCAGCCACCCTCCCTGCGCAGGACTGTGGAGTTTGTGGCAGAGAGAATTGGATCGAACTGTGTCAAACATATCAAGTAAGAGTGGTTGAGGGGCCTGGTCTAATTTGTTTACCATTTCTTCTTCATTTTCCTCAGTTGCCAAACTGTGGAAAGTCAGTGAGGTGGTGGGAGTTGGGGGTGTGGGGGCTGAAATTGCTAACACCCTTTGAAGGAAATTCTGACCAGGTGTCCTTGAATTTGCAGCCCCTTTCCAATTCAACCCTTCCAAATACCCCAAACCTTGCTGTCCCTGCTGCAGGGCCACACTGGTGGCAGATCTGGTGCGCCAGGCAGAGTTACTTCTCCAGGAGCAGCTGGTGACGCAGGGACAGGATGGGGGTGATCCAGCTCAGCTGTTGGAGATCTTGTGTTCCCAGCTGTGCCCCCACGGGACCCAGGCATTGACCCAGGGGCGGGAGTAAGAAACACCAGTCTGTTTGTACCCTCTCTCCTCCTCAGCTCCCCTTAGCTCTTCTTTTCTTTCCTCTTCCACACTCACATCCTTTTTGACATGTCTTCTCTTTTACGTGTCTTCTCAAACCCACCCCTCTTTTTGTTCTTTTATCTCCCTCTATAGGCTCATGATTAGGACTTCTGTGGCACAAAGTACAAATGATGAACTGGGAGTGTGTCTGATGCTGTAGGGCTGGTGATAGGGGTTCTCGTTTCTCCAGCCCCTGGGGTGGGGCAAAGGGGACACAGTGCGCTTGCTCTAGGCAGAGCCTCCTCACTCGGGTGCTTGGCAGGCTCAGGGCATTCACTTCCTGAACCAGGCTGGAAGGTCTAGACATCGCTGCCCTCCTGTCTCCTTTTAGGTTCTGCCAAAGGAAGAGCCCTGGGGCTGTTCGTGCCCTGCTTCCAGAGGAGACCCCGACAGCCGTACGTAGGAAGGAGGCCTGCAGCTAGCAGGCCAGGGATTGTGGTGGGAGAGGCACACGTGGGACCTGCGTGAGGCTGCTGTGCAATGGGTGGGTCAGTCCAGTTCTGGCTTCCATTATTATACCCAGCGCTCCCCTGCCCCAACTCTGCAGTTCTTCTGGTTTTCAGGTTCTAAGCAGTGCAGAGAACATTGCTGTGGGGCTTGCCACAGAGAAAGCCTGTGCTTGGTTGTCAGCTAACATCACAGGTGAGGTCTGGGAAAGAGCCTCTCTTCCCATAGAGGCCTCCACTACTTGTTTTTGTAAACAGTTGTGTTGGAATCTAAGTTTT
Organism: Arctocebus calabarensis; assembly: GCA_963573935.1. Taxonomy (NCBI): domain Eukaryota; kingdom Metazoa; phylum Chordata; class Mammalia; order Primates; family Lorisidae; genus Arctocebus; species Arctocebus calabarensis. Next base: position 11,666 of record CAUYON010140032.1, on the reverse strand, counting down.
TAAAAATTGCACTAGCAGGGAGTTGGAGGTGATTAGGGAAGAGGGACCTCAGTTAGCAGGGAACAGTGAGGGGTATGGGTGGTATGGCGAGCCCGTGCAGGGCACTCAGGTGATCCCTTTTCTGTTCTCCTTCCGCCCCGCAGCGCTGATTAGGAGGGAGGTGAAGGCAGCAGTGAGTCGCACACTCCGAACCCAGGGTCCTGAGCCTGCTGCCTGGGGGGAGCGGAGGGGCTGCTCCCGCGCCTGTGAGCACCACGCTCCCCTCCCCTCCCACCTCATCTCCGAGATCAAAGTACACAGCTACCCTACTCCCTCCGGCTTCCCTGCTCCCACTCCCTGCTCTGTTCCTGGTTTCTTGCCTTTCTCACATCAGCTCCAGTGTTTTGTGTAGACCTTTTCTGTGTTTTCCTGCTAGTTCTTGTTCTGTCCGTTACTCAGTGGGATGGGTAGGGCTGAGCTGAACTGAATGGCTTTCCTCATTGTTACCTTGTAACTTTTGGTATTTGAATCATTCAAAAGGGGAAAAGGGTAGATGTGACTAAATGCTGATTACACAGATACTGATGGGAGTGGGGTTAAAGTGTAGTAGAATAGTCTCTAAGGGGCAGTCACCCCAGTATTTGGGTATGATTTCAGTAATGTTCTTCTATGTGGGAGGAAATGCTTGTTTAGTCACAGGCTATGAATAAACTTGATTTTTAAAAATTCAGACTGTCTATAAAATAGGGCTTAGCAAACAGCCCATGGATCAGATCAGGCTCACTACTTGGCTGTTGTTTTTTTCTTCCTTTTTTTTTTGAGACACAGAGTCTCACTTTGTTGCCCTTAGTAGAATGCCATGGCATTATAGCTCACAGCAACCTCAAACTCTTGGGCTCAAGTGATCCTCTTGCCTCAGTCTCCCAAGTAGCTGGGACTACAGGCACCTGCCACCATGCCTGGCTACTTTTAGAACAGAATCTGGCTCTTGCTCAGGCTAGTCTCAAACTCCTGAGCTTAAGCAATCCTCCTGCCTTGGCCTCCCAGAGTGCTAGGATTATAGGCATGAACCACCACACCCGGCCTCCACTGCTTGTTTTTGTAAACTGTGTTGGAACCCAGCCATGTCCATTTGTTAATGAGTCATCAGTGGCAGCTTTTATGTTATGGAGGCTGGAGGGAGTACTTGGAACAGAGACTTTATGGGCCACACAGCCTAAAATATTTATTGTCTGACTCTGATCAAGAAATAAAGATTTGGAATAGACCCAGAAGCAATGAATGAAAATGGGGGTTATAGGGGCGGCTCCTGTGGCTCATCGAGTAGGGCGCCAGCCCCATATACCAAAGGTGGCGGGTTCAAACCCGTCCTCAGCTGAACTGCGAAACAGAAAAATAGCTGGGCGTTGTGGCGGGCACGTGTAGTCCCAGCTACTCGGGAGGCTGAGGCAAGAGAATCGCCTAAGCCCAAGAGTTGGAGGTTGCTGTGAGCTGTGTGATGCCACAGCACTCTACCGAGGGCGATACAGTAAGACTCTGTCTCTACAGAAAAAAAAAAAAAGAAAGAAAGAAAATGGGGGTTATAGGAGGGAGGGAAGGCTTAGGGCCCTTAGCTACTGGTTCTTGGTGTGCAGAGGGTTTCTGTATTGAAACCTCAACTCTTCATAGATGACCAGGGAAGCATAGAAAGTATTGCGACTGTCTGACTGGGTAGTCTTCCTAAATGTGTTAAGAATAAGATGGCCGAGATTCTGGTAGACGGTTCTATCTCAAGTTAAGTAGTGTTTTTCTAGTTTCCTAGCAGCACACCGTCCCTCAGCCTGCCTGCTCCATCTCTCCCCTCTCTTGTCCACATGGTTGCTTCTGGCTGTGCTGTCCCACCCAGGTCCTAGGTCCAGGGGCCTCTTGGCTCAGTTACGTCACCCCCCAGGGCCCTATTTTCCTTCTGCCTTTCTCCACTGGTTGATCCCCGCCCCAAGCTAAATTACCTGTGGCATCCTAGTCCCAATGCTGGTGTGAATCTCACCCTGCTCTCTACAGGACGTGCTCTCTCTGGCTGTGGGGCCTCGGGACCCTGAGGAGGGAGTGACCCCAGAGCACCTGGAGCAGCTCTTAGGCCAATTGGGCCAGACGCTGCGGTGCCGCCAGGTGAGATGTGGCGTCTGCCACACGAAGGATGCTTTTCTATGTGTCCTTGTCTAAGACCTAACAACCAGAGCCGCACTGACTGAGGGCCATGCTTACAGTGGTAAGGTGGCACTGATGTCTAGGGTCTTCCTTTTCCCCCACAGTTTCTGTGCCCACCTGCTGAGCAGCATCTGGCAAAGTGTTCTGTGGAGTTAGCATCCCTCCTTGGTATGGTTCCTTTCAATCAAATCACTCTCCTGCTAGATCCCCCAATCTCAGGGTTGGGTACAAGCAAGATTAGTAACAGAGCCTGGACCTGCTACCATTAGAGCTGGCTTTCCTCTCTTCCCATAGTTGCAGACCAAATTCCTATCCTAGGGCCCCCAGCACAGCAAAGGCTGGAGAGGGGGCAGACGCGGAGGCTTCTGCACATGCTGCTCTCCCTGTGGAAAGATGACTTCCAGGGGCCGGTTCCACTCCAGCTGCTGTTGAGCCCAAGAAACGTGGGGCTTCTGGCAGACACACGGCCAAGGGAGGTGAGTCGGAAACCAGGGGCAGGAAGCCTTCAGAGCTGTCTTCAGGCTGTTCTTATCCACCACCCTTTATTGCCCTTTTCCGGTTCATGCTAAATGGACTCCAGTTATCTCAGTCCGGGTCACTGTTGGGTCCTCCTGTGTCCTGTAGTGGGATCTATTGCTGTTCCTGCTCCGGGAGCTGGTCGAGAAGGGTCTGATGGGACGGACGGAAATCGAGGCTTGCCTGGGCAGCCTCCATGAGGCCCAGTGGCCAGGGGTAAGGAGTCCTCATCTTTGTGTTACATGGAGGGAGCAGGTGTTGTAGATCCTGTTTGTACTGAAAGGGGGCAAGTAATGGGCCAAATTAGAATTTCTGTCAAGTATTCTGTGTTAATGGAGAAGGGGAAGAGGGAGGGAAGGCAGTTAGTTGGAAGGCAACATGGCACCGTGTGTGGGTTTTTAAAATCAGAGTAACCTGGATTTTGATTTTAGCTAGTAATTACTTTGCCCAAATCACTCAAAAATCAACCATTGTTTCCTCATCTATGTGTATAAAATGGGACTAATCGGTTCAAGATTAAATAGAATCTGCTGAGTAGATAGTGAACTCCCATTAGAGTTCAGCCTCCATATCCCTTTATTGTGGAGAGCAGTGGAGGGAAATCACAGGCAAGTTCCTGTGTATCCACTGGTTAGCTAGGGCTTGATATTGGGATTGATCTGTAGTAAAAAGGATGAACCATCCAGAATTATGTCTGTCATTTTGTAGATCCTGTTTGTACTGTTTATTCTGTCATTTTTCTACTTAATTTCAGGACTTCTCTGAAGAATTAGCAACACTATTTAACCTGTTTTTGGCAGAGCCCCACCTGCCAGAACCCCAGTTGCGAGTTTGTGAGCTGGTGCAGCCAAACCGGGGGGCTGTGCTGGCCCAGAGCTAGGACTGGAAAGGGGGCCTGCCTTGAGTGTCTCTCCAGAGTTCTGGAACCCCTGCCTGGGCCTCAGCAGGAGGCCCGAGAGCCCAGCGCCACCCCTGGTGCCCAGTGCTGGCCGTCACTGGTGAGAGAGTAGCAGGGTCTAGAACCCGAACTCCTGCTCAGAGGTGAAGCAAACGTGGGGCTGCTTGGCATCCCACTGACTGCAGGCTTCCTGCCCGAACCCTTAAGGAAGGAGCATTCACCTGATTCAGGATTATGGTGGAAAAGTCTATAGAGACTCCAGTTCTGGAGTAGAAGAGTTGGCGTTCATCACTCAGATACTAAATGAGGAGTGGGCTTGTGGACACAGGAGTCGAGCCTCACTTGCTGCTGTTACAGCATCTCTTAAGACTGTGGTCTGGGAAATCATGACAGAGGTATATGACTTCTGCTTAACTTGTGAGGAAAGTTAAAGCATGAAGCTTGGGAGTTGCATTTTTTTAACCACCAGGAGCTGAACTGCCATCTCCTTAAAAATGCACAACAGATAAGGTAGGACTCACCCAACTAAAAGCTGGTTTTACCCCTGTACCCTCAGCTGCTGTGCAGGTAGGAACTCTTTAGGCCCCTACCTCTGTCCAAGGACCAAGAATAGGGCAGAATATTAGAGCTTTTGAAAATAAACTGTTTCCTTCATTTCCTTTAATAAGGGCTTGATGTTTAGTTATTTTCACCTGTCTTTTCCCTTTTAAAAGGCTGCAGACTTACAGGTGGGCTTTAGGTTGGGAGTTATAAGAGTGGCCTGGCTCTACAAAAGTGAGCTGCTAGGCCTCTTACTAATGCCTGGAGGCTGTATTCTGCAGAGCCTGTCTCTGCTATTAATTTACTGCCATTTTTTTCCTGTGGCATTTAATCCATGATTTTTAATCCATGTGCCATGAAATGGTAAAATCTTTAAATTATTTTCAAAAAAAGTTCAAAGCAAAGTATATATATATATATATTTTTTTTTTTACTTTTGTTTTTGATCAACATAATTCAAATGTGCCACAGAAGTTTAACTATAGGTTCAAGCATGCCATGAGATAAAAAAGATTAAAAAACACTGCCTGGGCAAATCTTTTCATATGTGGGAGAAAGGTTTAGGAGAATTTGTGGTTTCCACTCACAAGATACATCTACTGAACCATGTGGTAGGGCAGCTCTTGTTATGCTTGTTTTGTTAGGGTGGGAGTGTTTGTTTTGGCTCAGATTGGTTTGTATACCATTCCTGATTATAATTGTCAAGACCACATCTCTAAATGAACAATTGATTTTGACTAAAAGTGGTAATAAAATTCCCTAGAGGGACCACTTGTGTGGCCATAGTAAGACCAGGAAGTTAATCCCAGCATTAAGTCAAGTATTTCTCAGTTACCACCCTTGTGATCGTACTAAATATATTATGCCTTTCCTTTTCCCTCTGCTCATCTGAGTCATGCCTCTGACAAGTTTGTGCATCCAAACCTTTTCTCCTAATTCCTTTAAATCCAATTTGTTTTGAATGCCTGGGAACCATAAAAAAGTTTTAAGAAATGTTTTCTCTTTCTGTGCCCAGAGGCAGAACCATACCCCATGCCCCTGGAAGCTGAGGCTTTTGTCTACTTCTTGATTTGTTCCAGAGGACCCAGCTGAGGTGTGACATGGGACCAGCAGGAGAGGAAAGCCTAAAAGTACTCAAAGATTTGGGGACTGAATTATTGGGACTATAAGCCAGGCCCTGGTTAAGGCCCACTGAGCTAAAACCAAGTTCTTGGGAATCTGAATGGAAATTTAACATGCTTCTGATGAAAGAAACTCCTGCTAGCCTGTGTGCACCCTAAAGGTTACACTAAGGATTATGGAGACAGGCAGCTAACGAACCACTGAGAATCAGATTCCTTTCTATGTGTCTGCTCTCTATTGTCTAAACCAACAGCTTTTACAGTGTGGTTCACAGACTAGCAACCTCTAGGTCACCTGGGACTTAGAAATACAGATACCTGGGCCCCTCCCCAGGCCTACTGAATCAGCAACTTGAGGTAAGGCCCAGCCTCCAGGGTTAACATGGCCTTTGGGTGATTATGATGTATGCTAAAGTTTGAGAACCATCCATCTAAACCAAAAGCTGACTTCACTTTAATATTTTGCTACAAGGTCAATTAATACTCTGACTTGACAGTCAGGTCTGGTGTGTGACTTCTCTAGTAAGGGGGAAACACTCACCTCTTGGTTATCCACCCATTGAGATTCCCGTAGCTGGCTCAGCCTCAGAACCCCAGAGCACTGTGATGGGCAACTGTTTTGGAATCCTCCCTCCTTGACTCACTTGGGCTATAGTTGGGCATCTAATCTGGTTGCTATGTACCTTGAAAAGCAGTGCCGAGCTCACAGGAAACAGTGCACGCTTGTAAACTGGGCCACGAGTGGGTATTGCCAGCATGATCTCCACCGTAAATCCTGCTGAGCTCAAGTAACACACTCAGGTTATTCTAGAATAGTCATCACTTCAGGTGAAAGTACACACAGGACTTATAATTTACAAATATCCTGACCTTTTTGGTCAGTAGTCTTAGAGGTTTATGTGAAAAGAGGTGGGAGTACATAAATAGGTTGTTAAATATACCAAATGTCACCAAAAAAATTAACCAGAAAAATAAAAGTTTAAAAGCAATTTAAAGCTCTTCTGATGAATACATAAATATCTTAATCTGAGGTAAGAGAAAAAAATACCTGCATACACTTTTAGAAAAATAAATCTCTGCTACACTATACAGAAATTTACCCTTTTACCCTATCTTCTCAATCTATATGCGCTTCCACCAAAGACTTTGGGAACCAGAACTAAAGATGGGAATCTCTTCCACCCCTACCATGACCAGGTAAACATACCAAATATTCAGAGCTCACATTCAGCCAGGCAAAGGTACAAGAAAACTGAATCCACTTTCCATCCCATCCTAAAATAGGTGGGACCAGAACATCATCGTGGAATCCTTGAGACAGCACCTCAGAATGAGATGAGGCAAGGTTCGGAACTGTGCTTCCTCCTAACAAGACCCTCACCTCCTCCAGGAGTTCATTTTCTCTCTCATCTTCAAAGGACAGTTTCTAATGTCTTTAAAATAACTTCTGCATTGTCATCAACCAGCATTTGGCTGCCACTCTCCCTGACCAGTCCTCAAAGAGCTAAGTCCCCTGCCCTGACCCCAGATCTGTCCCATGTGGTTCCACAATGGTCTCCCGTTTTACGGAGCCCTAGAGCAACAGCTCCATACAAGAGCATCACTCGACACTCTTGACTGGAAGGGCAATGAAAAGGGAGAGAAAAAGCAAAAATTCTGTATAATGAAGCATTTTGCAAAACTTCAAAAGGGAGAAAAGATTCTGAATCCGTGTTCTGGTTTGTGCTGCTGTTTTTTTAAACCCTTTTTCTGTTTGGTATTTTCTAATACTCCATCACAAAGTGAAGCTGGGTGCTAGAGGCAGGTTCGGAACAGTCTTGGCCAGGGACTGCTTGCCTCCCTACCAGCTGAGGTGGTGCCCAGCTCTGCTGGCTGTGTGCAGTCTTGATTCTTGAGTGGCTTGTCTGCCGTTAGAGTCCCAAAGATAGGAAATAAAGATGAGAAATCCAAAAAGTGAGCTGAGCTTCATGCACTTTGGACAGCCAGGGCCAGGAGCTCAGGCTGTTCACTCTGCAGGTGCCAGCTGTGACCCAGGATTGCAGGGGTTCTGCTGGCAACTCTGGGCCAGTGCTATCTACCCAGCTGGCCACAGCCTTAGCTTTTCTTGCATCAGGGTACAGAAGGTGACACAGAGCTGCCACAGTGTCTCTGGAGCATCCTGGGCCTGTGTCTCAGCAGCACCATCCTGATGGTAAGATGCTAACTGCCGAGGAAGGAAGCCAGTCTGGCAATCACCAGTGGCTGCTGTTTGATAAAGGAGCTTAGGAGCTGAGGCGGGAAGCCTGGAGCACCAAGTTCTACCTGAAAGCAGAGAGGGAGGGGTTATAGGTGCAAACAGACCTGAGAGCGTGTGCCGAGGCAACTCTACCCCAAGTAGCCACCCTCATCGGTGGTGATGGGAGAAATACCTAAGGCTCTACTGGCCTGGGGTTCACAGGCCCCTGAGCTCCACTGTTCAGATCTAAGCGTTGGCTTTCACCTCCCAGTGCAAAGTTCAAGAAAAGGCAGCAGGGATGGGTCATTCTGTTCTGCTGAGGCTGCTGCTTCCTTAAGACCCTGGGGTCAGCCACAGGACTCAGGTTGCTAGGTCTCTGGTAATAATAGCTTCCAAAATGTTGACAAGCTCTCATTCTTTCCTCACTGACCCCTCACTGCCAGCCCGTGAAGGCTGCTGGGAGCTGGACAGAACAATCCCAGGGGCTGTGGGACCAGCAGCAAGGGGTACATCACCTGGGCCAAGTAGATGACTCTGGTGCTTTCCTTCCCCTCCACGGTGATAGGCTGCAAGATCCAGGCACTGGGCAGGATCTCTCCTCGGACCACTTTCTGGCTGGGTCTTGGCATGGATTTGTCGTACACAGACTGGGCAGCCACAATAGATAGGGGCCCCTGGGGGGAGGGGGATGATCTTGTCTGAGCAGTGTGGGCGGAGTGGGGGCAGGCTCGGCTGTGCACATGGTGGAAGGCAGCCTGAGCAGGCCTTCAGCCACCCCCACCCTGGGCCAATCCCAGTTTGCCCTCTGTCCTCCAGAGGACCTGACAGCCATAGAGACTGTTTCTCACAACACTGCAGCCCAGGTTTCTCCACGACATCTTTACCACCCTTGGCTGGCACCTCTTTGGCTTCCACGCAGACACAGCAGAAGTCTCGGGGCTGCTTCAGTGCGCACAGGGTGGTATTGCACACCAGGTACACTGTGGGGACAGGGACGAGGGGACGTCAGGAGGCCATGGACAGACCTGGTCCTTCAGGAGTGTCCAACCTGTGGCCTGCAGGTCATATATGGATTATTTGAGGGCTGTTTTACTTATCTGTGGTGTTAGAAATTCCAAAAATTACGCATGGACATATTTTTTTGCCTGTCAGCTTTCGTTAGTGTTTGTGTGTTTAATGTGTGGAAGACAACTCTTCTAAGTGCAGCAGAAAAAAACAAAAGGTTGGACACCCCTGTACCCTTCCTGGCCTGGGAGACCCCGATCACCGCAGCATCCACTGCCTGATCCCGAGGAAGGCCTAGGCTGAGCAATCAGGAGGTGGCCTGAGTACCCGTCCTCCCAAGAGGGCAGCTTCCAGCCCTCTCCTCCGTCCCTGGGCTTACCCAGGTTGATGTTGTTGGTCACCCTCTGGTACAGCCGTACTGTCTGGATGGGCTTGTGATACAAGGGCCACAGCGTAGGGTCACTCACAGCTGCCCACACGTGAGACAGTGGCTGGGACACCACGCCTGCCCCCAGGAAACCATGCCGAGTAGAAGAAAACACTTTGAAGTAAAGTTGTACCGCCTGCTCCTCACCCTGATGGCTGGAGGAAACATCAAGGGTAAGAAAGAAGAGGAGGTAAAAAGTGGGGTCACAAAAGGAGAGCTTGAGGTTAGGACTCGAGGAAAGCAGGGCAGAGAGGGAAAGGAGAGAGGCCGTGAAGGACAACAGTCAGGACTGAGAGGTGGTACAAAGGGACTTACTTCCAGCCAGCAGCTGCCTGGCCGCTGAAGAGGTTATGCAGATTATCTGAACAAGCAGCCATCACCTGGGGACAGTGGCCACACCCAAATCAGTGGGCATAGCACATACTAGGCCCTCGGGTAGGCAGTGTGGCCCACATTTACAGGTCTCCAGGTGGAGAGCTGCTGCAGGCCCGGCCTGCCAGGTGCCTTCCCTCCTTGCTCTCTCTCCCCCCAGTAGAGCTCTGGGGAAAGGAGGGCAGGGAGGGGTAGGAGCGGCCACTCACATCAGCCATAGACGTGTCCACGATGTGCTTGGCCAGATCCTGGTAGGAGGTGCAACAGGTCCCCAAGCTGGACTGGCTGGCTGGAGAGCAGCAGCAGCTCCCCAGGGAGGCCCTGCGGCCTATGATAAGCAGGTGGGGCTCAGCACAGCAACAGCTCCCCAGCGGAGACGGCCAGTACCCTAAGATCTAGCAAGCATCAGCCTCAAGTCCCCAAACCACAGGTGGCTATGTCCTGCCCTTCCCACCACTCACTGTAGGCTGAGCTCTTCCAGGCTGACCAGGCCAGGTTCAGGGGACTGTTCCTCACTGTAGCAAGGCCCTGCCCATCCTCTATCCAGGTGTCCTTGGAATCAGCCAAGCTCAGGTGCTCCTGCAGAACAAAGGACACATGGAATAGAGAGCCAGAAGGTGAGCACAGAGGTACCCCTGCACCTCTGAAGTGCACCCTCACGGCTTCTGGTGTGATGGGTCAGTTGTATAGATCTTCCCTGCTGGGACTACAGGAGGCTGATGTCCCTTCTACCCTCAAGCAGACAACAGCAATAGAAAACAGAGCCTGGATATCCTCCAAGCCACAGGCTCCAAGGTTGCTTGTAAGAGAGTCCCAATGGGGATCAGAACACCCAGGGCCTGAGAGTACCAGGGACTCTTGCCAACCTGGGGGACAAGCGGGTGGGAGGTCCTCTACACTACTGTGGCAACAGCAATAAGGCCCAGGCTGGAGGGTAATAAACAAAGCCGGGGTGGAGAAGAAGCACCTGGATCCTCGGCCCCTGCCCCAGGTGGAGCAGCTCAGCTGATGATCCTAGTAATGGGACCAGATAGCAATAGTCCTCTGGATCTGCAGTAGGGTCACCACAACTTCACCTCAGCAAGTCCCGCAGCGACGTGACCCTGGATCTAACAGGCACCCACCACCCGCCTATCACTTCTAACTTACTGCAGCACTAGACCTGTTGCTACTTTGAAGACAATAAGGGGTAAACAAAGAGTTCTATCTCCATCCTCACCTCCTCCCACCCTGCTGCAGCAGACAGCAGGGCCTTCTGCCTCCTGGGGCCCCCCTCTCAGGAACCATCTCTCTTTTCACTTGCTGCCTCTGCATTCCCTCTTCCCTTCCTATCAGCAGTTAGCATGCAAGAATTTCTCCCATCTTCAAAACTTGGATGCCACTTCTTTTGTCCCACCCTTCACTGATAGACTCCTTGAAAAAGGCGTCGCCCTGGACCATCTCCCACCTCTCACCTATTTCTGAACACACCCTAATCTAGCATTCGCCCTTACCACCCCACCAAACAGCAGTCCCCAAGTCCATGAGCACATGTGGGTGGGCCTGGTGGCACAGGCTCTCATCCTCATCTCTCCCTTTTCCTGAGCGACTCACTTTCTGCACCCTCAGCCTCCTGGGTCCCCACCTCTCCAGCGGCTCTTTCTCAGTTTCTTTGGTTGATTCATCCTCCTTAACTATTGACTGGTATTGTGGGATTCTTCTAAAACTCAGAACCAGGTACTTTCTCATTGTGTAATATACTGCTAGGGGACCCTGTCTGTTCCCAGTTCTATACTGATGGCTTCCGAAAATAAATATCCACGAATTAACCAATAAGTATTGCCAAGACAACAGGGTAGCCGTTTGAACAAAACAATTACATCAGACACTCATTTCATAGACCATGCCAAAATAAATCCTTTATGCCTTGTGGATCAAAGATATATTGCACAGTGAAGAAAGTTTAACATTATTACAAGAAAATACAACTAAAAAATAATCAAAGCTGGGCGGCACCTGTGGCTCAAAGGAGTAGGGCACCGGCCCCATCTGCCGGAGGTGGCGAATTCAAACCCAGCCCCGGCCAAAAACTGCAAAAAAAAAAAAAAAAAAAAAATACTACTACTTATAATAATCAAAGCCAGGCACAGTGGCACTTGCCTGTAGTTCCAGGTGCTTGGGACACTAAGGCAGGGGGATTGCTTGAACCCAGGATATCAAGTTCAGCCTAGTGACATAGTAACATTCCATATTTTAAAAAAGTAATAAAGGCTCGGCGCCTGTGGCTCAGCGGGCTAAGGCGCCAGCCACGTACACCTAAGCTGGCGGGTTCGAATCCAGCCTGGGCCCGCCAAACAACAATGACGGCTGCAACCAAAACAAAAATGGCCGGGCGTTGTGGCGGGTGCCTGCAGTCCCAGCTACTTG
>CAUYON010140031.1:0-16765 GCA_963573935.1 Arctocebus calabarensis | reverse complement strand
CTACGGTGCATCTTAGCAGGGTACTGGTGAAACTTATTAAAGGTAGAGTATCAATGTTTTTATATAGTGATCAAGAAAATGCCATGAAGGCTATCTGTAACAGTGCAATCAAAATATTTCTGATTGTATATGAAGCACATTCTGCCCTATGATTGCACCAATGTACACAATTATGATTTAATAAAATTATTTTAAAAAAAAAGAAAGAGTTTGTGAGTGTCATTCCTTTATTTGCTCTTATTGAAAAATCAAAGGCTATCTGAGAAAAGAATATCAGGGTGGAAGAATAGAGGAAGAAAAATATCCACCCTGTTTTATTAGAGAGAAAATCAGCACCCTTTTTCCTCCTCAGTTGTACGGCTGCCAGGAATTGATTTCTGCCTCCAGTGAAATGAGCTTGGGAATGGTTTCTTCCCTAGAATTCCACCCGAGTCCAGCTCAGCAGACACCTGCACTGCGGTCATGGGACAGCTGAAGCAGACAACCAGGACAAGTCTGTCCAAACTTTTCCCTTACGGAACTGGATCAGAATAAAGGAGCCTTGTTCTAAGCCAGTGAGTTTGTGGCAATTTCTTACACCTCAAGAGAAACTGATGTAGATAGATGCGGATGACAGCTGCTTGCTCTTAAGTTTGACAGTTAAATTTATACTCTGTTTTCTCAGCTGACATTTCACAGTTGTTACCAACACCTCCTCTCTCATTCTACACTCTGTTGTGACTTAGGAGAGTATTCCATATTTTTGAAGAGCTTTCACACCAGGGAAATGAACTGACATGCTCTCAGCAAGAGAAGTAAATACTGGTTGTTTTCTAAATGCTCATGATACGCTCAAATTCTGGCAAATTGCTCTTTAACTTGATGGAATATTTTTTATCCTTTTAGATAAGATACTAATTTGCATCTTTTTAAAATTCTTTAATTCAAATCATAAATGCTCATTATCTTTCTTCATTGTTAGCACGATCAAGGCTTATGCGTGCATATATTTGCACCTCTTGAAATTGAGACAGTCCTTTGAACAAACTAAGAACTGAACAGTGACCCTGCACTCCGTCCCTCTGGTTTCCAGAGCTGAGCGCCTGACAGGTTGAACAGGGTCAAGGGCCCTGGTGATGTGGAAACATCCTCAGACAATAGTTTGTGAACCAGGCCCTGCTGAATTTGGCCACAATATTACACAAATGACCACCATCTCCTCGCTAAAATTAGCAAATGACTTACATGATAGCAGCAAATCTAATTATAAGAGGAAAGAGTATGTGTGTAATGTGAGGACTAAACACATTCATTAGCATAACAAAAGGAACTTGTAATGTCAAGGACAATATTTCTTAGGCACCAGGGACCTTAGGAAACGTCTGCTGGGAAGATTTTAAAGACATTTTTTGCGTGTTATTTTAAATTTAGTGGCTGCATGGTTCTCTTCTGTCACTTCAGCTTTATTATAATATTTATAAATTGTTAAAATTATGATGCGTCCACTAACTCAGTTTGTACATAATTATAAAGAATAATTTTATGGGCACAATCCATGACATAAATATTATAATTTAAAGATGCTGAAGATTATTGATTAAAATGCACTGGTAAGAATCTAGACACCGGGCTGCTCCACAGCTACCTGCAGGAACCCAGGACCAGCTGGGCGCGAGTAACCGCCAATGACGTCATCCTCACGTGAAAGCTCGAGTCACAGCCAACGACGTCATCCTCACGTGAAAGCATGAGTCACCGCCAATGACGTCATCCTCACACGGCGCCTGAGCCCAACTACATCATCCTCACGTGAAAGTGTTTACTTGCCAACTAAAGTTTCATTGGTTACAGCACATTGGTTTTTACCTTTCTGCAGTATTTAGAAAATAATCAGTAAACAAATTTAGAGGATGGAGAAAGATTTATTTGTAAAATTATAATTATAATTTATTTTTGTTTATTTTGATAATTTGTATAGCATTCATTATTATACAACTGTAATAAGACGTCACTATTACTGAACTCCAAATTCTATTTTGATTTCATGAGATTTTTTTCACTTCAGGATCCAATCCAGGATACCACATTGCGTTTAGCATTATTTCAATTTTATTGAGAAAAGTTCCATCAATAGAGTGCAATTTTGATACTCATGACTATGGTACCCCTCTTGACCCCCCTCCGCTTGTGCATTCTGTTTACAGGCTGAACTTTTATACAATATAAGGTGCAGCTCGTGTGTCGCTGCACTGTACAGGCTTCCCTCTGTTCCGCAGAGACAGGTCGTCACAGCGTATTTATGTTCTCGGGGCGTGTGGCTTATGCTGTCAGCACACCACGCGCCATCCTGCCGGACAGCTGCTCATGCTGCCGTCATTTTGACACTGAGCCCTTTGAGAGGATGAAATACCTCTCTTTTTGGTCTGTAGAACACCTAGTGTCTTGCACAGTAGAGGATAAATTATATCCTATTTTTGATGAAATTCTTGTTGATTCTATGTTGGAAATAGTATGTTTGCAAGACCTAATTAAAGATAGAAGCTGATCTATGGTAACCAATATAAAGTATTCTTCTTGGTTAAATCTATGGGTTTAACTAATTTTCTTTAACTGGATTTACTTTCCATATGAATACTTATGTAATTAATGACAGTGTTTTCTGCTTTGTAACATCTTAAACATAAACACACCTGGTATTTCTTTTTGAAGATTAACATGTAAAATTAAAACACAAGAAAAACCTTTTGAAATTCACCTAATACAAAAAGAAAAATAAAATCTGGCATCAGAAATGTCCTTTAAATTACTAAACATAAAAGCACTTTTTCTTGATAATTATTATAATTCAAAGTTATTATATATTTCAGAAGCTTATATCTGTGTAGAAATCAGGCTTTAGAGAGATTAAAGAAATCTCCCATATGTGTCTTTCTGTATGTGTGTTTTCCTAACAGATGACTTTTACGTAAAGAATCAATTTAATAATGAGTTTTTGTAAAGTTAATTTTGATGGGTGGGGTCAATTTCATCCCTTATTCAAAGAAAGTAGAGTGAGGGTTGGGGTCTTGGTGTGACACACCTTTTGGGGGCAAGACATGATTGTAGGAGGGTTTTTACCTAATAAATGCAATTAGTGTAACCTGGTTTCTTGTAGCCTCAATGACTCCTCAACAATAAATTAAAAAAAGAAAAAAGTAAGTAATTCTCACTGTTCATATTTTCTGTCTTGTAGACTGTAGACTACACATAGGGTATGTTTCTACTATTTATAATTAAGTTAAATAAAATAGAAAAACTTTTTAACCAAAAATTTCAGAAAAGTTTGGGATGATTTGAAGATTTTGTAATATGTCACGATTTGGGCTCTAGATTTGGGAATATTCTCCTGTACAATTTTTACTGATTTCATCAACATTTACTATGAGGATGCAAGTTGGTAATAGATTGAAAATTGAACTTGTCAAAAGGCAGCTAGTCTTAGTTACATGCTCCTACTTGTTTGTCATCCTCTGGTTTTGAATTTCAAATGTGTGCGCATGTGTCTAAATAGCATCTTTCCTTAGAACCCAGCTCTCTGAATTTAGCGTCTTCCTGACCTCAACATCTTACCAGTCTTTAAGATCTGTTGATAAAACAGAACTTACAATTAGTTTGTCCAATTCTCTTTGACAAGGTTTATGGGAGAAGAGAATATGCCAACTAAATGTGGAAACCTTTAAAATAATGTAAACTTTTTTTTTAAACTTCTGTATTTGGTAACATTACATTTTAAAAGAGTTCCTCTTAGAATATATTTTTAAATAGAAAAAGAAAATACAATGGCATTCTGAATTTTTTTACTCTCAAGTGGTCTTGTATTTCAACCCCATTTATTTTTACCTTGCACAAATTTCAAGGCATTGGTCAGGTTATGAGCTGCTTTCAATTTCTATCCAAAATACGGAAAACCGGAGTCTCCCTACAGGTGTGCTTAACCACAGAATTTGTTGAACAGAGTAGCAGAGGAACCTCTATGGTGGTTAAAGCGCAGGGAACCAGGCTTCGTAGTGAGGAAGTGGGAGAGTGAGGCTGCAGAAGTTTCATGGGATGCAGGCTTGTTGGTTAAGTGCCTCTCGTAACTATAATCAGTCCTGGGCAAACCAAACGTATTTGATGTCAGTCTCATGCTTGGAAAGCCACAGAGTTCATGCAATTGTTACAGGAATGGCTGGAAAGGTGACTTAATCCCTTCTGGTTGGTATAGGAGGTCTACAATACTCTGTAACTTTCCTCTTAAACAGTGATAGATTCTGTATTCATAGGGATACTACCCAAGGAATATACTTATAAAGATTTGCTTTTTCTTCTATAAAATAATAATGGTCATAATAGTTAATATTTAAGAAGTAATTCTATTTTGTAAATTATTGGCAAAGGCATTGTTATGTAATTCAATGTATTAATATAAGAGCCAGATACTGTTCCTGATATTTGAAAGAGGTGAAAATATTGGAGAAGTTAAATAATTTGACAGTGGTCCCAGAGCCACAGTGGTGCCAGCTCTGGAAGAGACCATCTTAACTCAGACACGCATATTTCTAAAAGCTGCATTATCTTAATTCCACTTAGAGACAGCTGACTACTCAGACATTCAAATAAAATATTTGTTCAAGATCTTTATTTCAAAAATAATTAAGGATGATTGGAACCTTGTTAATTTTCTTTATAAACTGGATACAAGAAAGCAGTATAAATTGTATTCCTGCATTTATTCTATCCATTTTTCAGGAAATTTAAATTGTCCAATAACTTCTAATTTATTTTTCAGTTCATTGTACAATAGGTTAATAAGGTATTTTAAAAATTTTTATTCAGAAATGAACAAGTGATAGAATTAAAGTACTCAGCAGCTTCTGATATTCACTATGTATGTGTAAGATCATGATCAACTTTTTATATCAACTCAGATTTGAAAAGCATTATTTAAAAGCATTCATTTGCAAATTAAAGCTAATTCACTACCATCATTAAAATCACACTTACCTAAAATAATTTTCACTTGATCATGAATATTATGATTAAATGAGTCTTGGTATGCAAATATCACTTAAGTTCATTTACATATGTAACTTAAATCACAAACTCTTATAATCACAGTAAAGCTACTCAAAATACAAAGACTTCTACCATATAAAGATTAGAAATTACCATCCTGCCAACCGTATGAGTAGAAGTGTACTTGTACAAAGACAAATGTACTTGTCTTCTTTACTTTTAATTATGAAAATGCAATCAAAATTTATGAAAATTCTATTCTCATATTTCTCAGTATGGCTTATAAAGCACTTTCATTGTGTAAAATGAAAATATATTGTTATCCTTGGGTGGCATAAATAAAATATTATAATCAATAATATTAAACAATATATTTGATAACTAAAATAATGATTATCATGATAGTAGAGTTATGAGTTTTTCAAATTCATGGTGCTTATAATCATATTTTCCCCGAGGTGATGTAAGTTAATATCAAGTCCTGTCATTTGTATGTTTCATCCTGTATATCCCGACTGATAGTAAACTCTGTACATGAGATACATCACTGTACTTCACATAAGTTGCATGAATTGGGTGTTATCTTTGTTTCCTGTTATTAAAGTGAGTGAACTTGGCCTCAAAAACGAGTAATTTTGGCAGAATTGCATGTGTGGGGAGGGGCTGAGCAGGGGCCAGCTCTGGGGTCTGTGCTCGTGTTCCTATGCACAACTTGCTTCTACCACAGGACGTAGGAACTGCCAAATTTAGAAATGGGACTTCTGTGTGCATGTCTGCTTTTAAAGTCAATTATGTGAAAATTCAAGTGATGCCTGATTAGTAACCACTGGGATTCAGATACATAAGTGCATATAGAAGTGCAAAAATGAAAATGTAAGCCTTGCCAATAATATGTCTCTTTTTTTACCCTGATGTCCTTTGCTTAATGGAATACTACTAAAGTGGATGTCACAACATGGGAAATGGAGATCAAATGTTTAATTTTATCAATGATGTAGTAACAACAAAATTTTAACCATTATCTGGTTTTAAATCTATCTGATGTTTACTGTGTATTCTTCAACCAAATTAAATAAAATAATGCTGTTATTGTCCAAATAAACAAAACAAATAAGTTAGGCTGTTACTATATGAAATCTCCATTTTCATTTTATACGATTATTTACAGAAGTGTTCATTTAAATGGTAAGTTATCACAGAGAAATTTGAAATATACCATAAATTGTACAAACTAATCATTTTATAACCATCTTTCAAGTGTGTGTCTATGTTTAAACTTACATAGACTTGGTTTCTAAAGAAGCCATGATGGTAGTCTGAAAAAACACCAATGTCTGGCACGTGTACAATAAAGGCTGTGGCTGCACACCACTAATGGAAGACGCAATGGCATTCTCTGCCTTTTAGGGGACCCAACCTTTCCCTATCACAGCGCACTAGCCTCTTAGATGAGTTTCCTTGTAAAACCGAAACAGCAGGTAATGACTAAAGTGGGTTTGATGGGGCCACCTCTTACAAGGCCTATTTCAGAAAACAAGGAAATTGCAAGTTTCGAAATGGTATTATTTAAAAATAGTTTTCAAATTGCTTTTTAAGTACTTCCCACTACCTAAATCCTCTTCCTCTCCATAACAGACTTCAGTTTGAAAATGAGATAACGCATTTGAAAGTGCCATTGTATAGGCTCCCTCCACACTGTTCTTGATTTCTTCGATTTTCTTTTGTGCCTTCCTAAATGAAGGTTGGAAAGCATGTTTATTTTATTTTTATGTCTTTTGAAAAATTGAAAAATATTGTTGAACTCCAACTGGACGTGGCTCAACGGGCTAAGGCGCCAGCCACATACACCTGAGCTGATGGGTTCGAATCCAGCCTGGGCCCACCAAACAACAATGACGGCTTCAACCAAAAAATGGCCGGGCATTGTAGCAGGTGCCTGTAGTCCCAGCTACCTGGGAGGCAGAGGCAGGAGACTCGCTTGAGCCCAGGAATTGGAGGTTGCTGTGAGCTGTGATGCCACAGCACTCTATCCAGGGTGACAGCTTGAGGCTCGGTCTCAAATATATATATATATATTGTTGAACTCCAACTGGACTGTCTTTTGGAAGCAAAGAGATGCTCCCTTGAGTTTGAACTGAACTTAAAAGTACTACGTGGCACTTTTTACATTAAAAACATGAATATCTTGAGAGTTCTTCATCCTGAATTATCTGGTGCCCTGCCTGGTATTAATAACTATAGCAGTAATAGCTTTTATGATAATAAATGCAAAAGAATGAATAATCATCAACTACTTACTAGGTACTATAAAAAGTGATTTACATGATCTATTTCTTTTAAACCTCACCAAATTCCTGTAGGTAAATAGTATATAATTCAAGTGGATTTTCACTAGAATTCTTAAGCATAACAATAGATGGCAGGTACAGAGAAGATATGTATCACTATTTCCATGAACATTTCAGAGTTATATTCAAATAATGTTCATATCAGTGAACAGGCATGATAGTACATGTTGGTATAGAACCAAGGCACATATAATTCATGTAGCTGTGCCTGTGCCCCGTCAGGTTTTAATGTCAGATATAGATATCATTTAATGTTCTAAAAAAGGTATTAGAACGATATTCAGATCACATTCATGAATTCTCTACTTCCAAATACAACTAAAATTTTACACAGCCCATTTATATCATAACACTAACTGCATCACCCCATTTTAAAACACAAACGAGTTTATAACATAGTATGTTCTCTTTATTGCTATAATTTCTTATATCCATTTTGGGAATCTTCTACTTATATATAGCAAATATCTTCATGGAACATTAAGCTTCCCATTAAACTGGTCCATATACTTTATATAAGGAGAAATGAAATTTGTATTGATCAGGTGAGGTGACATAAAGAAGAACTTCTGAAATCATGAATCAAAATCCAATTGTCTAAGAATTTAATGGAATGTTATATGTAGGGCTTCTAGGTTCTCCATAGTTCCCGGTCAGATAAAGGGAAAGAAGCAAAAAACAGAGGTTGTAACACAAAAGAAGACAAATAAGACATCATTCAACAAGATGAACGGAATTGTATTTCACATATTGATAATAACATTGAATGTAAATAGTCTTAATACTCCATTTAAAAGATACAGACTGGATGCATGGATGAAACACACATCTGCTGTCTCCAAGAAAGCCACAGGGATCCTACTAGACTCCAGGGGGAAGGATGGAAAAGCATATTCCTGTTCCCTCCGTCCCACACGTGGGCTCTCTGGAAGGAAGTGCGTTGCCAGGCCCTGCCGAGCGGAGGGAGAGTCGGGCTCCACCGTGCTGAGCACAGAGCATCTGTATGAGTCATTTGGAATTCTTCTGCCTGGGGGATGTGCCGGTGCACACATTTATTCATTTATTCAGTAATTGATTCATACTGATGTAGGCTTGTGCAAGTGAGGTTTTTCATCAGGTATAACTGAAGGTATAGATACTGATTTGCTTTCTGGTGGAATTTACTCAGAAAGTAGAAAACCCATATGGGTTCATGAATTCTCTATTTGACTCCCCAGAATAATAAACAGATTGATATGTCAGTGAACCACCTGGATTAAAGTGTCTCGATTTTCTTTGTCCCTGGGGCATTTTGCCAGAGCCAGAGATGTCTCATTTGGAGTTTCTGAGCACTATTCGAGAGCTCATCCTTGGCCTGGGTCTTAGTAGACGTCAAAGAAATAATTTTATTTGTTTACCAAAAGGGTTTAAATTGTCTATGACTGAGGAAAAAGTTACCTTTTATATTTTGTTTCATTTATTCTTTATTCTGCTAAATGTTTCCTAGTGACTTTGTTGATAGTATGTCGATAAATGAGCACAAGTTTATTTTTTCCTTAATCACCTTTCAATATGAGTTCTGGGCAATTATGTCTCCATAGATTTTACTGTTGTTTTTCAGGAATCTCCTCTGCCACTCTGAGCTTTTTGATTTGCTGTAATTTTCTAATAGTAATTATTAGGTTTAAGTTTTATCTCTCTGATCCCTCCAGCAGCAAGTTGACCTTCTTTGACTCCTTTATGCTGATGAGACCTTTGAAGTCTTTTCCTTTCTAATTCTTTCTGAATATCATTGAACTTATGTGATAAAAGTGAATTACTTATTGTGATAGTCACCTGAATTTCTCCTTTGAACTTTGAAAGCCATATTTTCCAATGTTTTGACTAATAACACATTTTAACGATTGTTTATCCCAATTACCACTTAACAATACAAGCACATTAAATGCTGGTTGTTTTCCCTGTTCAAAAGATAACATTGTCTGTGTCACTGCTGCCTTCTCCAAGATTACAAACCAGCAATGGTCATATTGAACTTACTGCTCTGGCCACCTCTACATAGTCGTCGTATAGACTGTCACTTCTGAGAGCTGGAGAAAGAACATTCTAATTAGAATTAATATGTGACATGTTATTTACATGTGTATTTACAAGAGAAAGTGTTTTAAATATTTTAAAGTACTATTAACATAATTGTAAATGTTTTCAATGAAAAATATTAACACTAGTATAAACTCTGGGTTAAGAATTATATTCTCTTAAAACTAAAAATTAAATTTATATCTTTGTTACTTATATTGCCTTTTACATACTTGTCACATACTTTTTAACATTTCTCTAATTGTCATTCTATGCATGCCTTTCACACAACTGAAGCAACAAAGAATTCTATCTCATGCATCTCTCTCCAAAAGGAGGATAAACACAGCCACAATCCACGGAATATTTTCTCAAATACTCTTTTTACTATTTTTTCAAAAGTAACATTAAGCATAATAGGGAATGTTGGATCACTGTAATGATATAGAAACTTCAACCTATCACTAAAGGCCATGGATCTAATTTTATTTTTGCTTATCCATCATGTTTAAGGGAAGCAAGCTGCTATGTGAGTATTTTCAATAAACCTTAGGAATTCTCATCAAGGCTAATTATCTGTTAATGGTCATAAGAGTGCTGAGGACAGCAGAAAAGCAGCTCTATGGTAGAATATTTTATGAATAATACAAACATTAACACATAAAACATGGATTGATCTTTATTGAAGGATTCTTTCTACTGGAAAAAAAAGTTTTATAACTTTTTTTCTTCTGAACGTCATTGCAATAATGTACAATTTATTTATCATATTACTTAAATGATTAGTTGTTTAAATACTCATATTTTTATTACTTCATTACTGAAGTCCTGTAAATTAGAAAAACAATATGTATCACCTATGTCTCTGTGAACCTAAACTTTTCCATCTTCCAAATCTCATCGAGGTTTTCATGGCTACATTACACAATGTCCTTAAGACAACACAGGAAACATCTAAACACGTCACTCTTTGCAACCCAAGTGTCTATATTAGTATTTTTAATGAGGGTGACAGGAGGAATCAAGGAGTAAGGTAACAGTTCCTTCCTTCCTTTGACAGAATCTCACTTTGCTTCCCTTGCTAGAGTGCACTCGTGTCACAGCTCACAACAACCTCAAACTCTAGGGCTCAAGCAGTCCTCCTCCTTCACCCTCTCAAGTAGCTTCGACTACAGGTGCCGGCCACAATGCCTGGCTATTTTTACAGGCAGGGTCTTGCTCTGGCTCAGGCTGGTCTCCAACTTCTGACCTCAAGCAATCTACCTGCCTTGGCCTCCCAGAGTGCTAGGATTATAGGCATGAGCCACTGCGTCCAGCCCCAGGTAACAGTTTCTTCATTAGCAGAGTTGGAGAGAAGAGATTCATATATATTAAATCATAGCTGTGTGCATTAATGTAATCATGGGGTGCAATGTGCTGGTCTTACATACAATTTGAAATATTTTCATCAAACTGGTTAACATAGCCTTCGCTGCATTTTTTAGTTATTATGTTAAGACATTTATAATCTGCAGTTAAGAGAATCATGGTTTTTGTTTTTTATTTTGTTTATGTGATGAATTATCCTTGTAAGATGCACTGTAGGATTCACATATTTTGAATATTTTCTTTTCTTTTTTTTTTTTTTTTTGCAGTTTTTAGACAGGGTCAGGTTTGAACCTACCACCTCCAGTATATGGGACCGGTGCCCTACTCCTTTTAGCCACAGGCACTGCCCTATTTTGAATATGTTCTTTAAGAAGAATGTACAATTTAATCATGATAATTATGGAATTCTCATGGTAAATGAGACAGATATGGAATCCATGCTATTAGACTTCATGAAATATATTATTAATATGGAAAGAATGAGTTATAGCCAGAGTAAACTGAAATAAGAAATGTGTCCTTAATGGACAGATAATAGAATCCAGCAAACGTAAGGAGACTAAAGAGCTATCAGGTACAATTCTTGCAAGAACTCTGTGGGTAAATTGACTCATTTAAAACCCAGGCCACAGATGAAGAACAAGAGCAGAACAGGTTGTATATATTATACGTATTGAATTGCAGCTCAGATGCAAAACTCTCGGATGTGAAAATGTGCTACATGGGCATTGTAGAAGATTGTCGAGCTGCTTGATTTGTTGGGCTTCATCAAAGCCCAACAGGCTATACTTCTGGTTATACTCCATGACTTACCCTTATATCAGCTCTTCCCTGAACCCAAGGGGGCTACGCTCAATAGAATAAGACAATCTCCCCCAAATTGTGGCTAATTCTAAGGTTCAGGTGGCACAACACAGAAGCCAGGTCATGCTCACTTGTGCTGGCAGACAGAGTCATAAAGAGAGGCCGAAAGCCTGGCCTGTGACACGGAGCAGCTCAAAGACGTTCAGATCTTAATCCCTCCTTGCTGGGAATAGAAACTGATTATAACACCCAATCTTCATATTTGCTCAAATTTATTTTTAGGAGTGAATAAATTTCTGCTGATAAACCACTAATATATAACTGGTATTCATAATGATTCTCACCTCTCATTAAAACTGTTATGAACAAAAATAACCTGTGGCGTCTAAAAATTATCCTACCATGTTCATCGTGGGAAATCTATCCATTCTTGCTTTGTCTAAGGAAAATAACTCTTTTTGGAAAGGTTGTTATCTGCACTAAACTTGAGGTAACATTAGCACTCAGTAGCCTACGTCAGTTTGAGAAATTTGGCTTAGGTCACATAGCTAGTAAATTGAAGACATATTCAGAATTTAAACTGCCAGGGAGAGACATGATGTTCTGGAGAAAGATGCATCAATCAGTGAAATTAAGAAAGGAGAAAAGGAGCTCCTATCCAGGGCAGGGCTGCGTAATCATTGTTCCCGCTGGTACCCACGTGGAAACAAAGGCATTGATAGTCTGCTGCCTTTCTCTAACAAACTATAATTGAATCTTTGAGCCCTTAGTTTTAACTCTCATGAACGTTATAAAATGTGCCACATATTGAAGAAGTGAAAGCCTGCTCCATCCCTGTGGGCAGATGGCTTCACCAGGGGGCACAAAACATGAGGGGCTGACGTTCTGTGTATTAGCAAAGACGAGCAGATCAAATACACATTTTGCCATTGATAAAAGCAAACGTGCCCTACTAAATTACTCTACACGTGATTGCAAAGGGTTTAAACATCCAAGAAAGGCTTCGAAAACACTGTGAAACACATCAAACGTTGGCAACTCCTGTGCATTTGAGATAATATTTTCATAAGATGGCATGTAAAAATTATTTTCTTTCTAAGGGAATTTTAAAAGTGAACTTAGAATCCTCAATGACAAAAAGTGAAGGTATTTTCTCACATGAAACACTATTTGCCAATTACGTATGACCTGTCCTCACCAAATGTTTCTGGTCTAACTAACTTCTATTCACTGAATCATTTTATTTTATAATATCTATATGGTATTTATAGGTTCATATAATTTTCTTGTTTAAAAAGGCTAAAGACAATTTAAATATTTAAAGACATCCTTAAAAGGAAGATATTGAAAGGGGATGAAAGATAAAACAATATATAAATATATGATGCTAAAGAAAAGGCAATAAAATGTAAACAGAACATGTAAACATTTTATTAAGAATTATGTCAGGCACTGTAAAATGTGTGCAAACACACACATAGAATTTTATCTCCATCCAATCCATGCAGACACTAACAATATTATCTCTCTAAACTTATAAAGAATAGATAATTTTCTTAAGAAATCAAAGCTATTAATTATGGGGTAAAGATATGTAACCCCGATCACTCTGGTTCCAAAATTCATGACACCCCAAAATCTAAGCAATTTCAAGAACCTCCTAGCTCTCCATCCTGGCTCTAGTCACTTTACCTACAAAATACACCACCCATTCCCACAAGAATAATCACCAAGACAATTTAAAATCTCTTAAATATACTAAACACAATTTTTTTTTCTCAAACTTCTCTCTCATATCTCTCAATAGTGACCTCAGTCATGATTTCATCTGTGGAAGTCTAAAGTCCTCCCCTGGACCTTAAAAAATGCATGTCACCTGATGCATCTGTGCTCAATCACGTTTTCTTGACAAGAACAATGTATGTTATTCAAGTCGGTGGCTTTATCAGCCATATGTCCTGTCTTGTACATAATATGCTTAAGTGCTGTACTGCCAGCATATCATCTCTCGGGCATCATTTTAATTTCTTTTTAATGTCAAAGTATTACAGGGGTACAAATGTCTTTGTTGCTTGGATCACTTTTGCAAGGCTTGCGTCAGGGCTTTAAGAGCCGGTCCCCCAAGCAGTGTCCATCTCACCCACACGGTGTGTTTTCTCCAGCGTCCTCCTGGCCTCCTCCTGCTTCACTTCCAGTGAGTTTTACTTCCCTCTGGGCACATGTGGGCTCATTGGTTAATTCCAATTTAATATTGACTACATGCGGTGTTTGTTTTTCCATTATTTACATGCTTCAGTTAGAGTAATTATCTCCACTTCAATCCAAACTTTTGCAAAAGGAATCATTTCATCTTTTCAATTGCTAAGTATAATAGTATTCCGTAGTATACTAGGCTACATTTGTTAGTCTCCTCATGTGTTGATGGACACATTGGTTGACTCCACACCTTTGCAATTATGAACTGTGCTGAAAAAAACATTCGAGTGCAGGTGTTTCTTTGAAGTAGGAAAATGGCCTACTTTCCTTTGGTAGCTACCCAGCAGTGGGATTGCTGGATGGAATGGTGGGTCTACTGGCAATTCTTTGAGGAGTCTCCACACTGTTTTCCATGGAGGCTGCTCTCATCTGCAGTCCCACCAACAGTGTACATGTGTTCCTTTCTCTCTGCATCCATGCAGCTATTTCCCTTTTGAAATATTTAACAAAAGCCGTTCTAATAGTGGTAAAGTGATATCTAATTGTGTTTTTGTTTGCATTTCCCTGACGATTAGTGGTGTCCAGCATTTTTTTATACCTTTATGGACCATTTGTCTATCTTCTCTTGTAAAGCTCCTGCTCATGTCTTCTGCCTTTTTTTAAATGGGGTTAAACTGCCACTTATCTGTTGATATGATGTTTTATGTAGAAAACCCCAATGACTTCACTAAGAGACTCCTGAAATTGATTTTTAAAAAAAGAGAGAGAGAAAGAAAATAGGCAATCTCAGGTTACAAAGTCAAGGTACAGTAGCATTTCCCTGTACCAATAACAATCAATCTGAGAGTCAAATTAATACTCAATATCATTCACAATAGCTACGAAGAAAATAAAATACCTAGGGATTTACTTAACTAAGGAGGTAAAAGATCCATATAAAGAGAACCACAAAACACTGAGGAAAGAACTTACTTATGACACAAACAAATGGAAAAACATATCATACTCGTGGGTTGGTAGAATTGGAATTGTTAAAATGTCTGTACTACCCAAAGTGACTTACAAATTCAATGCCATCCCTAGTAAGATACCAATGTCATATTTCAAGGATCAAGAAACAATAATTCTGTCTTTCATTTGGAACCAGAGATGAGCACAAACAGCCAAGCAATCTTGAGCAAAAGGAACAAATCTGGAGACATTACATCACCAGACTTCAAACCATGTTGTCGGGCTGCAGTAAACTGGGCTGCAGTAAACACAATGGCACGGTATTGGCAAAAAAATAAGAGACACAGGCCGGTGGAGCAAAACGGGGATCCCAGATGTAAAACCATCCATGCACAGTCCGCTGATCCTTGACAAAGCAGGTGACAGTCTACACTGGGGGAAAGAAGCCTTGTTCAATAAATGGTATCAGGAAAGGGGGACAGCCACATGCAGAAGACTGAAACAGGGTCTCTGTCTCCCACCACTCACAAAAATTAATTCAAGATGGATAAAGAATTTAAACGTAAGTCCCGAGACCATGAGAATGCTGGAAGAATACATAGGGAAAACTCTCCTAACATCATCCAAGGCAAAGAATTTATAACTAACACCCCAATGGCAATCATAGAAATAACGAAAGTAAATAAATGGAATTTGACTAGACTAAAAAGCTTCTACACAGTCAAGAAAACAATCAACAAAACAAATAACCTACAGAATGGGAGAGAATATGAGCAAGCTGTACGCCTGGCAATGGACTGAGAACCAGAATCTGCAAAGAACTCAATCAAATCAGCACCTTTTAGTTTTACCGCCATTTTGACTTAGCTCATGCTCTTCTGCCTTCCCTAGTCTAGAAAGAAAGCTTTCTTTCTTCTTAGTGCATTGTTTTCAGCGTCTATAAGACTCTCAGTGAGACTGTTCGCTCTAGAAGAGCACAGGAGGGCTCTCATGTCTTTCAGGGCTCTGAGCTGCAGCTGGGCTTCTCTATTGCTGGTTTCTGGGCCCTTTCTTAGTCTCATTCTCAAAACATTTTCCTATCTACCCTCAAGCAAGCTTCAGAAACTGGTAGGTTTTCTTTTTCTTTTCTAGCTAACCACTGTCTCCCTTGATTTTCTCTTCCCTGGGACAGGAAACGTCCCTGTCAAACCACAGCCACGTGCTGCCACTACTGAGGAAATTCCAAAGGCAGATGTTCGCGTTCTATAAATTACAAGAAAAATAATAAAAACTAACTTGGAACTTATTGTGGACTCCTGATATGTGTAAGAATTATCATGGCACCAGATAGAAGCCCCATTTTTTGGCCACAAACAAGCACCTAGTTCTCCCTCCTAGCTCCTCCTGAAAACTGAAGTGTGTAGAGGACGTTGGCTGGGGGACCCATTAACCTGCACCGTCAAACCGCATTAAATTCAGCATATCAAATACCACTCTATAGAAACCATGTTTTTAAATATCGTGATGAACTTTAAGAGCTGGTTTTCTTTTAGAGGTGATTTTCTCTCCAGGAAACAAACATTTATACATGCTAACATTTACTACTTCATAATGATAAGAGAAAAAGGGTGAACAGACAGGCCCTGACTGGCCGAGGGGCTCAAGAACAGCAGTAGGCTGTTCTTCTGTAAACAAAACAACAGACATCATTGTTAAGAAAACCATCCTACGATGGCAAGTGCTTCTACAAGTTGTCATGTTTTTATTTATCATTTTACATGTATTTTAATTTTAATTTCAGATTAATATGAGGGTACACATGATTAAGTTACATTGCTCTTTTTTTTTATTTTTACCTATCTGTGTGCTAATTAGGTTTCCACTTTTTGCCTTCACAGAGTTTAAATGGCTTAAAATTTAATAACAATAACAATGTTTAAGATACATATGTGCTTTTTAAAAAGCAGCTCCAAGACTCAGCTAAGGTAAGAAAGTGTCTGAGGAGTAAGAGGAACAGCAGTTTAGGTAGGAGGCAGAGCCCCGTGAGA
>CAUYON010140030.1:0-10777 GCA_963573935.1 Arctocebus calabarensis | reverse complement strand
GAGTGCTGTGGTATCACAGCTCACAGCAACCTCCATTTCCTGGGCTCAAGCGAGTCTCCTGCATCTGCCTCCTAAGTAGCCAGGACTACAGGCACCCGCCACAACACCCAGCCATTTTTTGGTTGCAGCCGTCATTGTTGTTTGGTGGGCCCAGGCTAGTTTCGAACCTGCCAGCTCAGGTGTACGTGGCTGGAGCCGTAGCCCATTGAGCCCCAGGTGCTGAGCCGGCCTTGGCTTTTTTTTTTTTTCTTCTTTCCTTGAGACAGAGCCTCAAGCTTTCAACCTAGATAGAGCACTGTGGCATCACAGCTCACAGCAACCTCCAATTCCTGGGCTCAAGCAAGTCTCCCGCCTCTGCCTCCCAAGCAGCTGGGACTGCAGGCGCCCGCCACAACGCCTGGCCCTTTCTTGGTTGCAGCCGTCATTGTTTGGCGGGCCCAGGCTGGATTCGAACCCGCCAGCTCAGGTGTATGTGGCTGGCACCCTAGCCCCGCTGAGCCACAGGCACCGAGCCTGGCCTTGGCTTTTAATAAGAAATCATTGGGAGGGCTTGAGCTGATGAGTGACACTGAGTAATGTTTAAAAGATTGCTTCAACTACTTTCTTAAGAATAGGTTATAAAGAGATAATGGCAGGAACAGAGAAATTAGGCTGTTAGAATTACCTAGGTGGGAAATGATGGGTGCTCAGACCAGGGAAGTAGCAACGGAGATGATGAGAAGTAGTTGAAGGGAGAGCACACACAAGTTTCTGATGAGTTAGATATGGAGTATGAAAGAAAGAAAGGAATTAAGGATGATTCTGCATATTTTGTCCTGAAAACTAAAAGAATGGGATTGCCATTTACTGATAAAGGGATTTTTCAGGGATAAGTAGATTTGGAGAATAAAATGGTAAGTTTTAATTTGAGCCTGTTAAATCTGAGATGCTGTTAGATTTCTAAATGAGAATTTTAGATACTTAAAGCTGTAAGTGAAATGGACAACACCTCAGAGTTCAGCATAGGATATGTGCTGCCAAAGTGAGCACAGAAGTCAGAGTATATATAAAGAAGAAAAGCAGTTCAAGGACTGCATTCTGGTACTCTCCAACATTTAGAGCTGGGAAAAATGAGAAGGGAATAGTAAAAGAGACCTAGAAAAAACAGCCATTGAGGTAGCAGGAAAAACCAGACAGTGAGGTATCCTAAAGACAACTAAAGAAAGTATTTCCAGGAAGGAATAGTGAACTGTATCAAATGTCGCTGACAGGTCATGTGACATAAGGACTAGAAGTGACTGCTTGGTTTAGCAAGGTGGGAATGATCTTGTAGAAATAGTTTTGGTAGATTAGTTGGGGGAGGGGTATGTCTAAATTATAGTGTATTGAGAGAAAATAGGAGGGAAAAGAACTAATGACAATAAGTGTAGACAACTCTTTCAAGGAACCTTACTCTAACAAGCAGATAAATGAAGGAGAGCATGGAGTTGAGAGGATTTTTGTGGTAAAAAGTAGAGCAAGTTTAAGGATAGGTGTGGTGGCTGTAATCCTATCACTCTGGGAGGCTGAGGCAGGAGGATCCCTTGAACTTAGGCGTTTGAGACCAGCCTAAACAAGAGTGAGACTGGATGTTGTAGCAGGTGCTTGTAGTCCCAACTACTCA
This sequence comes from Arctocebus calabarensis, assembly GCA_963573935.1. Taxonomy (NCBI): domain Eukaryota; kingdom Metazoa; phylum Chordata; class Mammalia; order Primates; family Lorisidae; genus Arctocebus; species Arctocebus calabarensis. Next base: position 9,135 of record CAUYON010140030.1, on the reverse strand, counting down.
GGAGGCTGAGGCAAAAGAATTACCTGAACCTAGGAGTTTGAAGTTGCTGTGAGTTAGGATGATGCCATGGCGCTCTAAACCTAGACAGTAGAGTGAGACTCTGTCTCCAAAAAAGAAATTGGAGCAATTATTATTATTTTTTTTTTTGTGACAGAGTCACATTGTAACAAGTGTTAACAATGAGGATGGCTCCATGTTTTTCTCTGGTCACGTTAAGTGTAGATGCAGGGTGCAGGTGTAAAACAAGAGGAGAGGAAAACTGATAGCAACTCTGAAGACAGCTTTTCAAAGTCTAGACCTACTAAGTGTTACATTAACAAGCTTTCCTGTTAACAGAAATTACATACTGTGTTGGTCAGCTGTGATAAAAGCTCTTAGGCTAATTCCTGGTAAATCTCATTTGGTTTCTTTTTAGGTTCTAGAATTTTAGGTATGTGTTAGTTTGCATTGCTACTGCCATTTACTGTTTTATTTGATCCTGTCTTAGGTTGATCTTTACTCGAAAGGGGGTACTCCGTGTAGAGGGGTTTCTGAGCCCCCAGCAAAGTGACCCTGATGCCATGAACCTGTGGATTCCCTCTTCCTCCCTAGCAGAAGGGATAGACCTAGAGACCTCAAAATATATCCTGGCCAATGTTGGGGACCAGTTCTGCCAGCTTGTAATGTCTGAGAAGGAGGCCATGATGATGGTGGAGCCACACCGTAAGTCACTCTTGCTTGTCCTACAGGCTCTCCTAGTTAGAAACACTTTCTTTTGCTTAAAGGGTGCATAGAGTCAGAGGGGAAGTAGCAAATGGCATTTTCTATGGATGAATTGTTAAGACTTTACTTTCTTTTTCTTTTTTTGAGATAGAGTCTCACTATGTCACCCTCGGTAGAGTGTCATGGCGATACAGCTCGCAGCAACCTTAAACTCTTGGGCTTAAGCTATTCTGTTGCTTCAGCCTCCCAAGTAGCTGAGACTACAGGTGCCCACCACAATGCCCAGCTATTTTTTTTTTTCAATTGTAATTGTCATTGTTATTTAGCAGGCCTGGGCTGGGCTTGAATCTGCCATCCCTGGTATATGTGGCTGGCGCCGTAACTACTGAGCTATAGGCTCCGAGCCAAAAAGACTTTTGTTTATAGCTTGTAGTTATGACCTTAACTATATTCGACAGACCTCATTCTTTCAGTTTTTGTCAATTAACAAATTAAAAATGCTTTCCCTGCTTGCCTTTCCTTTTTGTAGGACAACTGCCATAACATGCATTTGAATTCCTGTTTGGGTTTGGTTCACCCTGAATATTTTCAGTTTGCTTTGAATTAGTTCATATTAATATGATACTCTGTGGTTTGTGAATAGATCAAGTGCTACATGGTACCATGTTTAGAATCTACATTATTCAGACATTTATAATAGTTTCATGTCTACAGGTTACTGTAGCCTATTTCCAGACTAAGGAAAAATTATACTATGAAATTATTCCTTAAAATTCAAGAGAAGAATCCTCTTATTTCAAGCTCCCCCCAACTGAAAATTGTATATAACTTAAGTGACAACATGTGATATTAGTCCCTCATTGAAGCTAGGTTATATGCTGGTGTTACTATAAGCCCTTGAAATATCATTATATTATAACATAAATAAGTTGTACTGTACATACATACTAGAAATTCCTTGTATTTTATTTCTCTTACAATTATAGAAACACAAACTTTATGAATCTTTGAGTTGCATTGTTGGGCAAAATGGCTAGAGTAGGGATCAATGTATCGGGGGTCTTTTGCTTATTGATCAAGATGTTCAGTGCCAATGGTATTCCTCTTATTTCCACCAGAGAAAGTGGCATGGAAGCGAGCTGTGCGCGGAGTACGGGAGATGTGTGATGTATGTGAAACAACTCTCTTTAACATTCACTGGGTTTGTCGCAAATGTGGATTTGGTGTCTGCCTTGACTGTTACCGGCTCAGGAAAAGCCGTCCACGCAGTGGTAAGCAAATATTGTCCCATGCAGTTCTAAAGGTAGCCTGTAGGTTTGTGTCAGTGGGATTATGGAACTGGGAAATCGAGGCAAGAATGGGCCTATGCCCTATTTAGCTGCCTAGCCTTGTTCATCTTTGTTGTAGGACCTTAAAGTTGCCAATACTCAGCGTAACTGGGAAGGTAAGCCAAGAAGGATTATTCTTAATGTTCCTTTGCTTTCGTTTTTTAATAGCATCTTTATTGAGTATAATTCACATACTGTAAAATTCACCCTTTAAAGGGTGGTTTCATTCACCAGGGTGTACAACCATCATCACCACAATCTAACTTCATTTTTATACTCATCATAAAAAATCTTACACCCATTAGTGGTCACTCTATTTTTCCCTCCCCCTAGCAACCACTAATCTACTTTTTGTCTCTAGATCGCCCTATCCTGGACATGTCATATAAATGGAATCATACAATATTTGGCTTTGTGTGAGTGGTCTTTTTCACTTACCATAATATTTTAAAGTTTTATCCATGTTACAACACATATCAATAATTTATTCCTTTTTATTGCCAAATAATACTCCCATCATATGGACATAACATTTTGTTTATCCATTGATCAGTTGACAGTTGGGTTGTCTCCATTTTTGTCTGTTATGAATAATGCCTCTGTGAACATTTGTATACAGGTTTTTGTATGGATGTATGTTTCCAGTTCTCTTGGGTAATATACTTGGGAGTAAGATTGCTGGATGATATGACAATTCTACATTTAACCTGTTGGAACTGCCAAACTATATTTTAAAGTAGCTGCATAGCCCCAGCAGCCACATATAAGGGAATTTTCCACATTCTTTTTTTTTATTTTTGAGACAGAGCCTCAAGCTATCACCCTGGAGAGAGTGCTGTGGCCTCACAGCTCACAGCAACCTCCAATTCCTGGGCTCAAGCGAGTCTCTTGCCTCCGCCTCCCAAGTAGCTAGGACTACAGGCGCCCGCCACAACGCCTGGCCATTTTTTGGTTGCAGCCGTCATTGTTGTTTGGTGGGCCCGGGCTGGATTCGAACCTGCCATCTCAGGTGTACGTGTGGCTGGTGCCTTAGCCTTTTGAGCCACAGGCGCTGAGCCTTTTTTTTTTTTTTCCTACATTCTTACCAATACTTGTTATTGTATTTTTGTCACAGCCATCCTAGTGGATCTGAAGTAGTGTCTCATTGTGTGGTTTGATTCTCAGTTCCTTGATGGCTGATGATGTTGAATATCTTTTCATATGCTTATTTCATATGCTTATTACATATTGGTAATTTGTTTATTTTCTTTGGAGAAATATCTGTTTAAATTCTTTGTTTCCTTTGGTTCTTGCTTTATCTTACTACACGCCAGGAATCCTCCTCTCCTGACCTCCTCATTTACTCTTCAAAGATAGTGTGGCCATTATACTACATACAGTAAATTAGAGCTTAAGCTATTGAGATTAAAATCTACTTCTACCTTTTATTATACCAACTGTAGTATCTTGGGTTAGGTACTTAATCCTTTGGATCCTCAGTTTCCTTGCCTGTAAATGATAAGTACTTCCTTCATGATGTTATGATTATTAAATGAGATGGTGGGCACAGTGGCTCATGCCTGTAATCCCAGCACTTTGGGAAGCTGAGGCGGGCAGATCGCCTGAGCTCAGCGGTTCGATACCAGCCTAAGCTAGAATGAGACCCTGGGGTCTCTAAAAATAGCTGGACATTGTGGTGGGTGCCTGTAGTCCCAGCTACTTGGGAGGCTAAGGCAAGAGAATCACTTGAGCCCAAGAGTCTGAGGTGATGCCATGGCACTCTACCAGGGGGGTCGACAGAGTGAGACTCTGTCTCAAAAATAAATAAATAAAGATGTTGTATATAAAGTGATTATAATAGAATGTGACACTCACTAGATATCTATTAGAGAAAGATTAACTGCTAAAGGAATTGCCCTCCTGTTATCAACAATGAGAAAACTGGGTAAATATATGAAACCACAGTTTTAGACATAGGCCAACAACTAACACAGGACTGTGATTCCTGAGAGATCAGAAAAAGCAAGGTGATCCCTTTAATTCTCCTGGCTTACTAACTAAGGACAGTTTCTAGGCTATAAGACAAGGAAAGGAAACTAGAGCAGAAATTGGTGACCCTCTGAGTAGAAACCAAAGTCTGAGAAAGTGGGCCAGGCACAGTGGCTCATATCTGTAATCCTAGCACTCTGGGAGGCCAAGGCAGGTGTGATTGCTTGAGCTCATCAGTTTCAGACCAGCCTGAACAAAAGTGAGATCCCATCTCTACTAAAAAGGAGAGGCAAGAGGATTTCTTGAGCCCAAGAGTTTGAGGTAGCTATGAGCTATGACAGCACAGTACTCTACCAAGGACGATGTAGTAAAACTCTGTGTCCAAAAAATTTTTTTAAAGTCTGAGAAAGTGAGGCAAAGTGCTGAAGGGATAGGAATTGCATCAGAGATCTACAGAGAAATCACCTCAATTTTTTGCCTACATAGTAATCTTCACATGTATGAGATGAAACTCCTCAAGGTCCAAGAAAGAACCATCAGAAAGTAATGGAGTGAATAATTCACAGAACTCACAAGTTGTATTCCAGCCACCCAATGTGTAAAGCCAAACTATAAGACTGCTTCTGAGCACCTATTATCTTAGTACTCTGGGAGGCCGAGGACGGTGGATTGCTTGAGCTCAGGAGTTCAAGTCCAGTTTGAGCAAGAGCAATACCTTGTCTCTACTAAAAATAGAAAAACTAGGTGGGTGTAGTGGCAGGCACTTAAAGTTGCAGCTACTCGGGATTGTTCAAGCTCAAGAGTTTGAGGTTGCCAAGAGCTATGACATCACAGCATGTCCAGGGTGACAGAGTGAGAATCTGTTTTAATTTGAAAGAAAAAAAAAGAAAGAAAGAAAAGAAAGGCTAGCATCCGGAAGAGTCGCACTTTACTATTGGGGCTAATTTAGTACCAAAGTAAAAACTGCTCTGGAGTTATCATAACAACGTGTAAAGAAAACCTCAGAATAATCAAACTGATCTGCAAGGAACTTAACTATGCACCATACCAAAACCTAACATTCTTGGGCAGCGCCTGTAGCTCAGTGGGTAGGGTTACAGCCACATACACCAAGGCTGACGGGTTCTAACCTGGCCCCGGCCAGCTAAAACAACAACTGCAACAACAATAACAAAAACAATAGCCAGGAGTTGTGGTGGGCACCTGTAGTCCCAGCTACTTGGGAGGTTGAAGCAAGAGAATCACTTGAGCCCAAAAGTTTGAGGATGCTGTGAGTTGTGACACCACAGCGCTCTACCCAGGGTGACAGCTTGAGACTGTGTCTCAAAAATGCAAACAAAAAACCTAACACTCTTTAAATGGTTACAATAAAATCAAGTACTCAGAAGTGTAAAAGTCACAAAAGTATGCCTTCATCCAATAATTATCAAGTATGGAGTAGACATAGCGATTTATGCCTGTAATCCCAATGCTTTCAGAGGCTTAGGCAGGAGGATCATTAAGGCTAGGAGTTGAAAACCAGCCTAGGCAACATAGCAAGACCTCATCTCCCCCCCAAAAAGAAAAAATTGTTTTTTAATTATCCATATGTGGTGGTGTGTACCTATAGTCCTAGCTACTCTGGAGGCTGAGGTAAGAGGATTGATTGCTTCAGCCCAGGAATTTGAGGTTATACTAAACTATGATTGGGCTGCTGAACGTCAGCCTAGGTAGCAGAGTGAGACCCTGTCTCTTAAAAAAAAAATTATCAGGTGGTGCCCATAGCTCAGTGGGGAGGGCACCAGCCACATATAGTGAGGCTGGTGGGTTCAAACCCGGCCCCAGGCCAGCTAAAACAATGACAGCTGCAACAAAAAAATAGCCGGGCATTGTGGCAGGTGCCGGTAGTCCCAGCTACTTGGGAGGCTGAGGCAAGAGAATCGCTTAAGCCCAAGAATTTTAGGTCGCTGTGAGTTGTGATGCCACAGCACTCTACCCAGGGTGACACCTTGAGACTGTCTCCAAAAAAAAAAAAAGATCAGATATGCAAAAAGGTAGCATAACATTGCACGTAATCTAGGGCAAGGGGAATCAATAAATAGAAACAAACCACAAAATTACAGAGATAATGGAATTCTAAGAAAATAGCTTAAAGTAGCTATTATAAATCTTATAATACGCTTGAGGACATATACGAAAACATGAACATGATGACAAAAATAGAAAAGATATATAAAAGACCCCAATGAAACTTCCAAAAATAGAAAATACCTCAGATATTTATACTGAATGTGATTAATACCAGATTAGGCACTGCAGTAGAGGGAAAAAAGTGAATTTAGGGACATGGCAATCAAAACAATCTAAAATGAAGCATAGTTGCTGGGCGAGGTGCCTCATGCCTGTAATCCTAGCACTCTGGGAGGCTGAGGCGGCTGGATAGCTTGAGCTTACAAGTTCGAGACCAGCCTGAGCAAAAGCAAGACCCATCTCTACTAAAAATTTAAAAACTGAAGTAAAAGGATCTTTTAAGCCCTGGAATTGGAGGTTGTTGTGAGCTATGATGCCATAGCACTTTACCCAGGGCAACAGCTTGAGGCTCTGTCTCCAAAAAAAAAAAAAGAAAGAAAGAAAGAAAAAAGAAAACTTAAGTCATTATAACATGACAGTTACACTAGTATCAAAACCAAATGAAAAGCCGGGTGCGGGGGCTCATACCTGTAATCCTACCACTTTGGGAGGCTGAGGTGAGTGGATTGCTTGAGCTCAGGAGTCAAGAACAGCCTGAGCCAGAGCGTGACCCTATTCTCTAAAAATGGCCAGGCATTGTGGCGGGTGCCTATAATCCCAGCTACTTGGGAGGCTGAGGCCAGAGAATCTCTTGAGCCAAGGAGTTTGAGGTTGCTGTGAGCTATGACAGCACTGCACTCTAAAAAGGGTGACAAAGTGAGACTCTGTCCCCAAAACAAACTAATAAACAAATAAAAGAAAATGAAAAGATGATGGCAAAGAAAATTACAGCCCCCAAATTCTTATTAATATAAATGTGAAAAAACATTTTTTTTTGAGACAGGGTGTCACTTTGTCATCCAAAGGTTAAGTGCCATGGCAGCATCATAGCTCACAGCAACCTCAGACTCAGGCTCATGTGATTCTCATGCTTCACCTTCCCAAGTAGCTGGAACTACATACACATGCCAAAACACCTGGCTAATTTTTTTTTTCTTTTTTTTTGAGACAGAGCCTCAAGCTTCACCCTGGGTAGAGTGCCATGGCATCACAGCTCACAGCAACCTCCAACTCCTGGCCTTAAGCGATTCTCTTGCCTCAGCCTCTCAAATAGCTGGGACTACAGGTGCCCGCCACAACGCCCAGCTATTTTTTGGTTGTAGTTGTCATTGTTGTTTAGCAGGTCCAGACTGGATTCAAACCCGCCAACTTTGGTATATGTGGCTGGCACCTTAGCCTCTTGAGCTACAGGTGCTGAGCCTAATTTTTCTGTTTTCACAGAGACAGGATCTCACTCTTGCTCAGGCTGATCTCTAAATGCCTGAGCTCAGGCAGTCTGCCCGCCTCAGCCTCCCAGAGTACTAGGATTACAAACAGTGAGCCCCTGCACACAGCCAGTATAAAAATACTTTATATATATATATTTTTTGAGACAGAGCCTCAAGCTGTTACCCTGGATAGAGTGCCGTGGCATCACAGCTCACAGCAACCTCCAATTCCTGGGCTCAAGTGAGTCTCTTGCCTCCGCCTCCCAGGTAGCTGGGACTACAGGCACCCACCACAACGCCCGGCCATTTTTTGGTTTGCAGCCATCATTGTTGTTTGGCGGGCCCGGGCTGGATTCGAACCCACCAGCTCAGGTGTACATGGCTGGTGCCTTAGCCCGCTGAGCCACAGGCGCCGAGCCTAAAAATACTTTATAAAATTTAAGCGTTCCTCTTTGCCTACTTGCCCTGACAATAGAGGGAGGCCTGTTCACTGGCTATGGCAAATGTATCTTGCTCTGTTATCCTATGTCTTGCTGTTACTCTGTAAACAGACCTTTCTCTTCCTCAGTAAACTTTGTTTCATGCTTGCTATAAAAATAATAATAATAATTAAGCAAATTTAAGTTAAGAGGCCAGGTGCAGTGGCTCATGCCTGTAATCATAGCACTCTGAGATGCCTAGGCTGGTGAATTGCTTGAGCTCAGGAGTTTGAGACCAATTGAGCAAGAGCGAGATTCTGTCTCTACTAAAAATAAAGAAACTAGGTAAATGTAGAGATACAGGCCTGTAGTAGGCTGAGGCCAGAGGATTGCTGAAACCCAAGAGTTTGAGGTTGCTGTGAGCTGTGATGCCACAGCACTCTACCCATGGTGATAGAGTGAGACTGTGTCTCAAAAAAAGAAGATCTAATATTTAAAATGCAAAGAATAGATAACTAAACCAATTCTGAAACAAAATAGTTTACAAAATTGGGGGACTGCTACTACTTTATTTCAAGACCTAACATAAAGCTATAGTCAAGGCTGGATGCAGTGGATCATGCTTGTAATCCTAGCACTCTGGGAGGCCAAGGCGGATGGATTGCCTGAGCTCACGGATTTGAGACCACCATGAGTCAGAGAGAGACCTCATCTCTAAAAATAGCCGGCCGTTACAGTGGGCACTAGTCCCAGCTATCTGGGAGGCTGAGGCAAGAGAATTGCTTCAGCCCAAGAGTTTGAGGTTGTTGTGAGCTATGGTGCCATGGCACTCTACCCAGGGCAACAAAGTGAGACTTTGTCTTAAAAAACTAAAAATAAAGATAAAGCTGTAGTCAGCAGGATTCTTCAGTAATTGAACAGATCAGAGTCTAGAAATAATCCCTCACATAAACAGTCAATTGATCTTTTATTTTTGTAGAAGTGCCAAAGCAACTCAATGGGGGAAGGATGGTTGTGTCCAACAAATGATATCAGAACAATTATAGGGCGGCTCCTGTGGCTCAGCGAGCAGGGTGCCGGCCCCATATACCGAAGGTGGCGGGTTCAAGCCCGGCCTCGGCCGAATTGCAAAACAAAAAAATAGCCGGGCGCTGTGGCGGGCGCCTGTAGTCCCAGCTACTCGGGAGGCTGAGGCAAGAGAATCGCTTAAGCCCAAGAGCTGGAGGTTGCTGTGAGCAGTGT
>CAUYON010140029.1:0-22829 GCA_963573935.1 Arctocebus calabarensis | reverse complement strand
CTCCCTCCGGAGGGTGGCTGCCCCCTACCCTTACCACCACCCCCCACAGCCATCCAGGGGCACCAGGAGAGAGGGGGAGAAAGAGCTAGGAGCCCCTGGACCCATAGTTCCCTGGTAGACTGTGCCTTGGCTTCCCAGAGTGCTAGGATTATAGGCATAAGCCACCAGGCCCAGTCCAGTTTTGACTGTTTTTGAAATTTTTCTTTTTTTGAGATAGAGCCTCAAGCTGTCACCCTGGATAGAGTGCTTTGGCATCACAGCTCACAGCAACCTCCAAATCCTGGGCTCAAGCGAATCTCTTGCCTCCGCCTCCCAAGTAGCTGGGACTACAGGCGCCCGCCACAACTCCCGGCCGTTTTTTGCTTGCGGCCGTCATTGTTGTTTGGCGGGTCTGGGCTGTATTGGAACCCGCCAGCTCAGGTGTACGTGGCTGGCGCCTTAGCTGGCTGAGCCACAGACGCCGAGCCTGAAATTTTTCTAATTCCTTTTTTTAGAATCAGCTCAATTAACTAAAAAAAAGTCCAAAATTGGTATGACATTGATTTTTAGATCAGTTTGAAGAAAAATTAGATTATTTATAATATTGCATCTTCCAAGGCAAGATTTATTTAGGACTTCTTTAATTTTCTAAATAATGTTTTGTAGTTTTCTGGGCTACATGCACAGAGGTCACATGCATCTTTTATTTATAAAAAGTTGAATTCCTAAATATATTTCTAAGAAATTGACTTTTATATTAAATGATTTTTAAAATTTGTATGCTAGTATTTGTCCCTGGTGTATAGACATACCCTTACATTTTATATATCGATTTTGTTCTCAGGGAAATTGCCAAACTCAGTTGTTAATTCTAATATTGATATGTAAGTTAAACATCTTTATGTTATTTCAGTTTTACTACATACACCGCAGATAGCCAGATGGCTGACTCACAGGCTGTAGTTTGCCAACCCTTGCTTTCATCCATGTTTAGGCTTTTCCTGAGAGTCTTTGTGTAGTGTGAGCTTGCTGCATGGAGGGTACAGCGGGAGGTCCACACTGCTACTCATGGGCCCAGTGTGAGTCTTGAGCTTTCCAAAGCTGTCCTTCCTTTCTCGGCTATTCTGTAATTGAATCAATGGTGCCAAATCCATTTCCAGCTCTCTTCTTTCCTTTGTGTTGGCCCAACTTTCCATCTGGATCATTTTACTTCAGCCTGAAGAATTTTCTTTAACATATGTTATAGTGCAAAAATTCTCTCAGCTTTTGTCTGAAAGTTCTATTTCACCTTCATTTTGAATGAAATTTTCACTGGATATATTGAATATTTGCGACTTTGACAGTCCTCCCCCCCACACACTTTTTAGATGTCATTGCATTGCCTTCTAACTTGTATATTTTCTGCTTTTTTTTTTTTTTGTTCTATCAAGGGCCACAAGTTTTTTCTGTGAAGTTCTCTGGTAAATATTTTAGGCTTTATAGCCCATATGGACTCTGTCACAACTACTTGACTCTAGTGTGAAAAACAGCTCTAGATGATATGCAACAAACAGGTACCACAGTATTCCAATAAAACTTCATGAAAAAAAAAAAAAAAGGAGGCAGGATTGATTTGGCCTGTGGGCTGTATTTAGTTTGCTGACTTTGTATTCGTTCCCCCTACGTGCTTTTAAGAATTTCTCTCTTTGTCATCTTTTTAAGTAATTTGACTATGATGTGTCTTGGCATGGTTTTTCTGCTAGGGGCTGGTTGGACTCTTGAGTCTTCCATTTCTGTCCTGTTTTTCTTTATATTCCATTTAAAGGGACTTCCTTTCCATATATATTTTTTTCTTTTTTTGAGACAGTCTCAAGCTGTCGCCCTGGGTACAGAGCTGTGGCATCATAGCTCACAGCTACCTCCAACTTGGGCTCAAGCGATCTTCTTGCCTCAGTTTTTCTATTTTTAGTAAAGATGGGAGTCTTGCTTTTTGCTCAGGTTGGGCTTGAACTTGTGAGCTCAAGCAATCCACCTGCCTTGGCTTCCCAGAGAGCTAGGAATATAGGCCTGAGCCACCACACTGGCACATTTTTTTTTCCCTTTTCTGAGACACTCGCCCTCTGTCACTCCAGGCTAGAGTGACAAAACCTCTTATTTTCATGGAACCTGCATTCTAGAGAGAAGGAAGAAATAATCAACAAATTGTTAAAAGAGCTACAGTGGTAGATGGTGCTGTCAGCTGTGAAGAACAATAAATCACAGAAGGAGGAAAGAGAATGTAGACAGAGGCTGCAATCCTACATTGGCTGCTCAATGAGGGTACCCTAGTGTCGGCCTAACTCAAAACCACCTCAAACTCCTTGCTCAAGTGATCCTCCTGTCACAGCATCCTGATTAGCTGAACGATAGACACTCACAAAAACACCTACCTAATTTTTCTATTTTTAGTAGAGACAGGGTCTTACTCTTGCTCAGGCTGATCTCGAATTCTTGAACTCAACCAATCCTCCTGACTTAGCCTCCCAGGGGATTATAGGTGTGAGCCACCACATCTGGCCTCTTTCTGTAATTTCTGCATGTTTCCATTGATGATTTTTTCTCCTGGATGTTATATTTTTCTCCTTTGCATGCCTGACACTTCATACTTTTGGATCAGATATTAGATAGTATAAATTTTACCTTAAACTCTGGGGGTTGCATTCCTTTAAAGAGGATTGGACTTCATATGCAGTTAAATTACTTACAGAATTTAACCTGAATTTGATCTTTTTAAGGGCTGCTTTTAACGTTTCTATTATTAGACTTTAGGGATAATTTACCTCCATTACTAAGTCATGGCCTTTTCTTTTTCTTTCTTTCTTTTTTTAAAAATATCAATGCACACTTTTTTTTATTATATTAAAATCAGGTAATGGTCTGACAATCAAAAGGCTGCTTATGGAATACTGTTATGTTAAACTTTACTTACAAGATGTTAAATCCTTAGAACTATTGTTTTCCCCAGAAAAAGATTAATGGAAACATCAATTGCTTTCCAGACTTTTGATAGTTGCTGCTCAAAAGGTGGTTTTACATAAATACTAAATTAAAACAAAACAAAACAAAACAACCTTTAATACACAATGAATTGCTTTTATTTCGGTACACATCCACATTTCAGCATTTAGTGGTCCTGAACAGAACGTGAAAAAATGCAGCCATTTGCCAGGAAGTGAAGCCTGCCAATTTTTGGGATCAATTTTGGGGATCACCCAATTCTTTCTGGATCCCTGCTGAGGATTGGATCATGTGAAGCAGCAGCGCTAAAACCAAAGTATGCACTGAATTCAAGGTTTCTTTGTTCCAGTTGTCAAATTCCAAACTAGACCCCAATTGATTGCAAGGATGACAAAATGAGAACTCTGTTTAAAACTTCTTTGATTTTTAAAAGCAAAAGCAATTATAGGAAAACAAAACAATTCAGAGAGATGGTGTGTGCTTACAAGTGATGTGGGCTTTCTCCAAGTTACCAACAACTCTGAGAGCTGGCAGGTCTGAGTAACCCTGGTGAATGTTCACCTTATCAAAACCTGAGCTAAAAAATGCATCCGCCTATGATAATAGCAGAGGTGGCAGGGCTGAGGACCCAATTCATTTCCTAGGCTGGTGGAGTGAATAAATGCGATTCCAGAACTAAACAAGGGAGGTCAGAGACTCTTTCCAACCTTATCTGATGGCTTTTGGCCAAAGCAAGGAAGTGTCATGGAAAGTGTTGGGTGGTGACAGTGCAAAGAGGGACTTGAGCAGGGAGGAGAAAGGAGCACCCCTTGATAAAGGTGGGGGACAGAAGATATGGGGAAAGCCCTCACCGAAGGCCAATCTCAGAGGGGAGCAGAGGGGGTACAATCTATGCTTTGGCCAAGGGTGGGAGTGGAGAAGAGTGGGAAGGGGATGATGGCTTGGAAGGGGGCATCTTTAAGACTTAAAGAAATCAGGGGTGTAGACAAAGCACCCCTCACACCCAGCAGTAGTCCCATAGGCTGTGACCCAAAACTTTCATGTCTACTCTAACAAGCCCCCAAGCTAGAGGTTGTTGCAGGGAGGGGAGGAGACAGGGTCAAGGGAAACGAGAGAAGGCAGAGACCCCAGGCCATGCAATGAGCATCAAGGTGATTGTGTGATGTGTCTTTTCACAGTTGAGTTAGATGTACCCCACCAGTTATGATGGAAACCAATTTAAATATACTTTCTTGATCCTAGAAGTTCAGCCATGTGGACAGTGGTTACACTTAATGGGATGATTTGTTATAGCACAACTTACATATTTCAAATGGACAAAAATTAGTATCATTTACAGTATCTTAAGATAAATTGCCTTTGAATGGGAGTTTCCTTTCTAGTACTTTGAGGTCTACAGGACATATCTAGAAAATTTACTACTATGGAAAATGAAGACAGCTTAAATCGAATGGAGGGGGGAGGGGAAGGACCTGTAGTTTCCTTTTTGATTAATTGCTATAACACTGTCCTTCAGGTGGCTGAGGGAGTTTCATATTTTCTTTAGACATCATTAGGCACTGAAGCTCTTGCAGGACAACTTTGATGCTATATGAATTCTGCTATTTTGCTAGCACTTGATATGGCTCTTGGGTCCACCACTCCATTAGAACCATTAACCCCATTCATATTAATTTTTGTTACAAATCTTACCAAGTGGGGTGCTTCTGGGTATTTAGGTCCACATTCTATTTTAAGGCTGTACATTCTGTTTTCATAAATTGTTCTTGGAGGCCCAATTATCATCCCTGTCCATCTTGTGTCATGTCTTTTCATCTTCTAGACCCCAGCTAACTGAGCCATCTCCTACTCCTTTCTGGCCTTCTTCGAGTTCTTCTAACAGTCAGAAATTGCAAAGGACTTTTACTCACGAGCCCGTGGTCACTGCCATCTTGTGTCACTGTCGCTCCAAGTCATGGCCTTTTCAAAGGAAAGCATAAGGTACAACCCCGGATAAAAGAGGAGACCAGTTTGCAAAGTTAGTATGAGAAGACTGAAAAATGAGCAAAAATTAGTCATTTAGGCTCGGCACCTGTAGCTCAGCGGCTAGGGTGCCAGACGCATACACTGGCAGTTGGCGGGTTCAAACCCAGCCTGGGCCTGCCAAACAATAAGTACGAAAAAAAATTTTTTTTAGTCAGTTGGACCAGGGAGGAGAAAGCAGGAAAGGGGAAAGACATGATATACTGAGATCTGCTTGTGCAAAGACCTAGAAATGGCTAAGTATATGATGCTGTTGAAAATGATGCAAGGTCTACTGTGACCAAGGGAGGACAGAAAGGCAAGAAGGGATGAGTATATTCAACAGAGACCATGAAAGTGCAGCAAATGCATCTGCAAAGAACTGCATTCCTCAACTCTTTAGATTGCTACAGGTCTTTTATTACACACAGATTTTAACAAAACAGATCCTTTTTTCTTTTTTGTAAAGGAAAAATGTTTGGAGTACAAAAGATAATATACTATAGAAATTTTATTTTATAAAATTTATTGTAAGCCTTTATTAATTAAGGGCTTAAGCCTTTTGCTCACCTTTTTCTCCTACTTGTTACTGTCCCTCCTTTGGAGTTCTGAAGACTTGGGTTAAAATCTCAGATGTGGTTTTTACTACCTGTATGATGTTGAACAAGTTCGTTAATCTGAGTCATTTCTTTACCCCAAAGGGGTGAGAGAGGGCGTGGGGTTGGTGTAAGTTAAAAAGACATTTAATATCTGCCAACATCCAGGATATGGTAGACATCCATTATGTTAGTTTTCTTGGATAAAAAAAGCCCCAGGGGAAAAATTTCCTCTTCTAGCCCAGCTTTCAATCCAGGCTGCACAATAAAATCATGTGAGAAATTTCAATAAATGTTGATGCCAGTGCCCACATAATGTAATTGGTCTAGGGTGAGGCCTGAGCATGGTATTATTTTTAAAAGCTCTCCAATTGGTTTTAACATGAATGCAAGGTTGAAAACTACTGATCTGAAATCAAGGTAGGGATGTGTGCCTGTGTCTACCACACAAAGCAAAACGTGAAAACATGAGATCTATTAAAACAACTGCAGGCTGTTACAGACATTGAGGAGAGCTGGCAATGCACTTGGCTGACTTCTTGGGTTCTATTTTTAATGTTAAATCCACACTGGTTGTGTAACATTGGGGCTGAAGGTTTTACATAACATCTTCTTGAATTTGTGAAACCTAGACTGTTATTTTATAAAGATCTTGGTTCTCATTTCTTTAAAAATTATTTCTATAGCAATTTCTTTTCATATGGGAAAGCTGCATTTTTTTTAAAGCACTCTTTTATTCTGAATTCATTTTGAGGTTCATTCACTTCCAAAATAGGATTCAGTAAGAAAACTGACTCAGTAAAACAAAATAAGGTTAACACAAAATATATATGAGTTTGACAAGTGCTTGAAAATGTATGTATGTAACTGTTTGTATTTTAGAATTTTTTTTTTAAAGTTTCTTTGGAAAAAATGTTAATTCAAATTTCCTTAGTGTTCTACTGTAACCTCTTAATTTATAGGATCACATTAACTAAGAGTTAACCTTACTTCTCCAGATATTACTGAGTTATTCATATTGGTTAACATTTCCTACGAAGTTTTTACAAAATGTAAATAACTTAATCCTTCCCTACTTCTGAAATATTTAGTTTCAGACATCTAAACTTGGCTGGGCATGGTGGCTTAGCAGCACTGTGGGAGGTTGAGACAGCTGGATTGCCTGAGCAAAAGTGAGACCCATCTCTAAAAATAGGCGGGCTTTGTGGCAGGCACCTGTAGTCCCAGGTACTCGGGAGGCTAAGGAAAGAGAATTGCTTGAGCCCAAAAGTTTGAGGTTGTTGTGAGCTATGATGCCATGACATTCCACTGAGGTTGACAAAGTGAGACTCTGTCTCAAAAAACAAAACAAAACAAAACAACCCAGAAAGCTAAACTCATTAGAACATACAGGGTGAAAGGATATATAAAAACTAGCATTCTAGGCTCAGCGCCTGTGGCTCGACGGGCTAAGGCACCAGCCACGTACACCTGAGCTGGCGGGTTCAAATCCAGCCCGGCCCGTCAAACAACAATGATGGCTGCAACCAAAAAAAAAAATGGTCAGGCGTTGTGGCGCACGCCTGTAGTCCCAGCTACTTGGGAGGCAGAGGCAAGAGACTCGCTTGAGCCCAGCAATTGGAGGTTGCTGTGAGCTGTGATGCCATGGCACTCTACCCAGGGTGACAGCTTGAGGCTCTGTCTCAAAAAACAAAACAAAACAAAACACTAGCATTCTTACAAGACACTATAAATGTGTGGTATTTCCTGTAAAATATCCATTTAAAAAGAGTCCTTCACATTGGGTATATTATGTGATATAAACAATCACTGGAAAAGATATACTTAGAATTAAGACCTGGAACAAAGTACACACCATCAAAATGGTGTTTCCCAGTAATTGGACAAACTATGCCAATTATTTTTTTCTAACCTGTGTTGTGCATATAGTAAGCATCCAACCTCCTCTTACAAGAGAATAGTATGTGTATGTGAAAAGATGACAACCACTTGTTTAAATGATATAGAATGAACAGAACCAAATGAGAATAGCACATTATAGACCAGAGCTTAAGATTAAGTTTTGAAACAGTTTTGTTCTTTCCAGATGTGAATTAACAGTCCATTTGAAGCAGTCACAAGGACTCCCAGTATCTTCAGACATCATGAGGGATCTTTATCTTTATATCCAAAGGATTCTACTGGCATCTTAAGGTCTGGACACAAAAGTCAGGATCTCTAGTCCTCTACTGCCCTGCTTCTCTGATTGATTATTCAGCTGGAAGACAGGCAGTGGGAAGATGCTCAAATGGAGAATGAGTTAGAATCCTTCTTCCAACTTGAGATATATTTGTGTCACAAGTAAGGGTTACATAGGCCCTTGCCTACTAGACAGGTTACAGGGGTTTGCATGACCATGCTTTTCTCCAAGTGTTAACGTCCATTTTTGAAAGAAACAGACTCAGATTTCTAATTTCTTATTATTAATATTTTTTTTTTTGCAGTTTTTGGCCGGGGCTAGGTTTGAACCCGCCACCTCTGGCATATGGGACCAGCGCCCTACTCCTTTGAGCCACAGGTACTGCCCTAATTTCTTATTTTTGTTAGTAGTGAAAACTAATGCTTTTAATAAAAGCAGCAATGAGCTACTTCATTTAAATTGATTACCTTAGACTGAACTAAAGAGTAATATTAATAGTAACAGTACTCTAGCCAGTCTTCAGAGTCAGAAATGGTAACAACACTTCTAAGAGGTAGAAGAAAGGCTGGGTGTGGTGGTTCATACCTGTAATCCCAGCACTCAGGGAGGCTCAGTTAGGTGGATTGCCTGAGCTCAGAGGTTTGAGACCAGCCTGAGCAAGAGTGAGACCCTGTCTCTAAAAATAGCTAGGCATTGTGGTGGGCACCTGTAGTCCCAGCTACTTGGGATGCTGAGGCAAGAGAATTGCTTAAGGCCAAGAGTATGAAGTTCCTGTGAGCTATGACACTATGGCAGTCTACCAAAGGTGACAAAGTGAGACTCTGTAGAAGAGTACAAGAGTAGAAGAAAGTACAAGGGTTAGGAATATAGGAGAAAGACCAGATATGACAGTTAAATAAATCAGCAATTATATAACAGGGACCTGTTAGGATATAGTAATCCTAAATATTACCCTATTAAAAAATTCAGTGCGGCTCGGCGACTGTGGCTCAATGGGCTAAGGCGCCAGCCACGTACACCTGAGCTGGCAAGTTCGAATCCAGCCCGGGCCGACCAAATAATAATGACAGCTGCAACCAAAAAAAAAAGGCCAGGCGTTGTGGTGGGCACCTGTAGTCCCAGCTACTTGGGAGGCAGAGACAGGAGACGCACTTGGGCCTAGGAATTGGAAGTTGCTGTGAGCTGTGATGCCAGAGCACTCTATCCAGGGTGATAGCTTGAGGCTCTGTCTAAAAAAAAAAAAAAAAAAAAAAAAAAAATTCAGTGGATGGGTTTTGAACAAAGCTTCTGATTATTCCGGTTCCAAATTTTTTTTTTTTTTATTTGAGACAGAGCCTCAAGCTGTCACCCTGAGTAGAGTGCTGTGGCATCACAGCTCACAGCAACCTCCAATTCCTGGGCTCAAGTGAGTCTCCTGCCTCTGCTTCCCAAGTAGCGGGGACTACAGGTATCCGCCACCATGCCTGGCCATTTGTTGGTTGTCGCCACCATTGTTGTTTGGGGAGTCTAGGCTGGATTCGAACCCATGAGCTCAGGTGTACATGGCTGGTGCCTTAGCCCGTTGAGCCACAGGCGCCCAGCCCCGGTTCCAAATTTGTTAAATTCAGCAAACAATGTTACTATATATTTAATCTTTCTTTTTTTTTTTTTTTTTTGAGACAGAGTCTCACAATGTTGCCCTTGGTAGAGTGCTGTGGCCTCACAGCAACCTCAAACTCTTGGGCTTAAGTGATTCTCTTGCCTCAGCCTCCCAAGTAGCTGGGACTACAGGCGCGTGCCACATGCCCAGCTATTTTTTGGTTGCAGTTGTCTAGCTAGCCCACGCCAGGTTCGAACTCGCCACCTTCAGTGTATGTGGCTGGTGCCATAACCACTGTGCTATGAGCGCTGAACCAACTATATGTTTAATCTTAAAACTAAGACTGAACATTACAAAACAACTTCATGTTTTAGGTAATGATATAAAGTTATGTGAATAGTCTCAGTATTATAATTGTCAGACTTCTTTATCTGCGGCTTCTGCATCTGCAAAGTCACACAACAGATAAAATATATCCCAGTAACTGCACAATAAAAATAATGCCAATTAAAAAATACAACTACTTACACAGCATTTACATTGTATTAGGTATTATAATCTAAAGATGATTTAAAATATTTGGGAGGATGAACATAGGTTACATGCAAATACTATGCCATTTTATATTAGGGACTTGAGTATCTGGGGATTTTGGTATAAGGGAGATAGGGGTCCTAGAACAATGCAGATTCTGAGGGAAGACTATAACTAGCATTTCATTTTTTGCTATCATTTTGAAAACTCAATACATTATTTTGAAACATAAAATCCTCAAAAGACTTGATATTCATAGATAAAACCGTGCAAGTCTCATAGCCTTTATGCAAGTTCCTAGAAGTATCTTAGCCCAATATCAATGCACCAAATATTTAAATGACTTTGCCAATTTTAATAAATGCCAAGACTATGCAATCTGATTATAATCACTAGCCAGTGGCTAACCAAACACACAGGGAAGCTCCAAAATTCACTGTTAGAATGAGAGGAAGACGACAGGAAAGCATGATAAAAATTGTTTCTGGTTCATTCATTTATACAGAGGACAATCTTAAACAATTCCGTAAAGAATGTCCAGTTTTTACTCCTAATCTTCCTGGTTACTAGGAACAGGTTAGGAGTGAGAGGGAATACAATGTAGATGAGTTTTGTTTTTTAGCCACAGCCATCAAGCTTGGGAAAGAGATAAACCCCAAATCACCAAAGAACATTATTTCCTTAAAATGTTTTCAAAATAAATAAGAGACCAATCTTTAGAACAATGCACAACTAAGGATAAGTTGAAACCTTTAGGAAGGGGGATAATTGGGATAACTCTTGAATACAATATAATCAAGACCCAAGAGAATTGCCGCGTTTCCAGTTTCCTGGCAAAAAAAAATTTGAGGAAGGTAGAGGCTGGCATTTTAACATTTTATCTGAAACCATGAAACAAAAACTGCAAGACACATGACACAAACAAACAAACAAACAAAACCCCATATGTACAACTCTAAAAATATGTGATCAATGTTTAATATTCTGAGGATTAAATCACAAAATCAAGAAAGATTTTTTTACTTAGCTAGGTTCATTTCCTCTGAATTCTTCTAATAGTTAAAAATGAACTACCACACTTCTTGATTTAGAACCATCAGACTTTACTTCTGGAAAATCTAATACCTTTCAAAAAGTTATAATTTTAATGTTAGCACAAAAATTACTTCCTAACATTTCATTTTTAGAAAACTTATTTTCAGCCAAAGATTCCTATTTTTTAATTACAGTACTGCAAGGCACATACAGAACTCACTTTCTTCAAAACACACAGAAGATATACTCCCTGAAATAGAATTTTAAAATCCTTGAACAATTAGAAATACTATAAAGTTAGCAATTTTTAGGTAAAAATGTTGCTCCTACAGGATCATGCACCTTTCTTAAAATCAACTCAGCACATATGTATAAATAATCCTTTCCTAAAATATCTGTACTTAAAATGCAGATACAGTAATGCTGAAAACAGCACTAAATGAAACCCTGAAAAGTACTGTGACTTGATACACTTCATGTTATTGCCTTCATTAGAGACTATATCATCTCTAGCCTTTTTTAAAGACTTGAATTTAATAATCGGGTAGTTACATTAGAAATAAAGGATTTTTTTAAAAACAGTATTTTTTTTACCTCTAGCATCGATTCTTTTATAAAGAATACTAAATGAATTATATTCTTTTGCAGTAAAACTGAAGATAAACCATTTAAATACTTCTACCAAATTTAATGCAGCTTAATTAGGGACCAGGTACATATTTTCCTCTGAATGTTTTTGGTCAAACATGTCTAAACATAAGCTTAAGCAAATAGAATTTTAAGAGGTAGATTTTTTTCCCATGATGCATTTTGTTAATAAATGTATTGTCAATAAAATAAAAGTAAGTATTGGTTTTCTTAAAGCATAAGGGTCCAAAAGAAAAATAAAAGATAGATATGGTTATTTGTTACATATTTGTGACATTTTAACAGTCAAAGTTTTGGGTGTTTTGTGACTAGTGCATTTTGAATTCTCTTAGGATCAAAATACGAGTCTGCCAACTGTATTAAATCCTCCTCCACCCCCTCCACCAGTTGGTCCACAGCTTCCTGGTGGGTCATTGTCATCAAATCCATTTGGCCGAAATGAACAGGAGGCAGATGCAGCTTGTAGGGCCCGGGCTCGAGCATTCAACTCTTGTTCCTAAAATTAAAAATAATTTTTATAAAATTAAAATGTAAATACAATGCATGGGCATATCACCTATATAAATATCTTAATCTTTGGTGTCTTTTAGATCTCAATAACTTTAAAAATATCTACTACATCAAATCTTTATCAAATCCTTACCAAACGATATGAAGCACATAGTCTTCTTTGGAGCAAACAAGGCAGACAGCAAAATCCTGGTGCAACTCACCAGAACAACAGATCCTAAAAGCCACTCATTCCACTTCAATATCTCACTTCCTAAGGGAGGAAACTAAAGCCCTGAGCCATATAATCTCTCTACAGAAAATCCTACAATTGCTGTGACACTCTCTTACACATATAGGAATAGATTTCTTCCTGATACACAAAGTGTAGAATTCAAAGCTTATCTCAATGATTACTCTTTATTAACTGGAGCTGTATGGAAATAGGTGATTTCACTAAAAGGTATAAATATAAGAAGCCTAAATTTTTTCTGTGCTTTCCCTAAAACTTAAATTTAGTAAGACGGGCCTCAAAAAACAAAGATGAGTAAAACGAAGCCTATCTCCTTACATTAATACTTAAAACTTTTCCTTACCAGATTAATAGACCTTTTATCAACAATCAGTCATATTCACTTAAATTACAGGCACATATTAGATTCTAACATTATTGGGCATTTAGCGTCAAAGGAAGCAAATGTGAATAAATAATGGCAAATTCATTAGGAATGGTGTAAAACTGGATTCCAAAACTAGGGGCCCACAAACTCTTTGGAAGAATATTCAAAATATTTTGGCATGGGCTCATTTTTCTGTGACAGGGTTTAGCTTTCAAATGAAGTTGCTAATACCAAAGTCTAAAAGCCACTGATAATAGCATGTAACTTTTAACATGTTAGCATAATCCTGAAGAACTTTCAAAATACAGTTAACGTTAATAACAAAAACTATTTTTCCAGTTTTTCAATTTAAATCCCACTAATTATTCCACCTGCCAGGTAAATACTATTTCATACTTTCTAGCTAAAAAATTTTAAGTAAACTATTTTTGTCCCTTCATAAGGTGCTCAAATTTTATTATGAAGAAAAATGATCCAGTCTTATCCTGACATCTATCCCTCATATTATGGACACATTATTCCTCATAGCATACAGTGTCTGCTGTATGACTCCCAATACACAGAATGATCAAGAATCACACTTTCAGGGCTGAAAGAGACCCTCGATAAGAAATCCTCGTAACACAACAACCTAATTAACCTGTCTCTGTTAAAGCAATTTAATCTGCAAGATAGTTCTTACAAGTTTTTTTTATCATCTGCTATGTCATTTACAACATTTATAATTGCTGGCTGCTCTGTATCAGGTCTACCCACATAGTATTTTTTTTGAAACAGAGTCTCACTATGTCACCCTCACTAGGAGTGCCATGGTGTCACAGCTCACAGCAACCTCAAACTCTTGGGCTTAAGCGATTCTCTTGCCTCAGCCTCCCAAGCAGCTAGGACTATAGGCACCCGCCACAACGCCTGGCTATTTTGTTGTTGTTGTTGTTGTAGTTGTCATTGTTGTTTGGCAGGCCCGGGCTGGGTTCGAACCCACCAGCTCTGGTGTATGTGGCTGACGCCCTAGCCGCCAAGCCTCCCACACAGTATTTTTGAGGAAATGTGTGTTAATTTATTCTTCAATCTATAAAATTAAAGAATTTCAAATGTTTACAGATAGAAAATAAAAGCCATAGATATAACACAGACATGAAAATAAAAACCAAAATCTTCATTCCCTTTAGCTCTCTAACCTATTAAACTATCTAATCAAGCAATGAAAGACTCCATATCTGAGAAATAATATTTGGTTTCAGATACAGGTGGTATTCTCTAGTGAGTTAAAGCTGAACGCATATGTAAGGTAGAGTCAGGAAATTCTGATCCCAAAAGACATGGCAAATTTTGCCTAGACTTTATTATAAATTGATTCCCTCCCAGAAAATATATTCAGGGACACATAAAATATAAATTCATAACTTCACTGCTTCTGACATCCATAAAACCTATACTGTATTTTAAGACAAAGAGCTTCCCTAAAGAGTAATGTTCCGTTTTGCTTTATTATCTATTTGTCTATCTATATACCTACAAATATATGACTGACAGAGAAAAATATGTGATATTAAGTGATTCTCTTGCCTGTGCCTCCCAAGTACCTGGGACTACAGGCACCTGCCACAAAGCTGGGCTATTTTTTTTAGAGACGGGGTCTTGCTCAGGCTGGTCTTGAACTCATGAGCTCAAGCAATCCACCTGCCTTGGCCTCCCAGAGTGTTGGGATTACAGGCATGAGCCACTGTGCCTGGCCAAAGTGGGAAAAACTTTCATTTTATTCAATATAGATAACATTGTATATAATGTCAAAGTCATGATTCTTACAGAATATAGAATTTATATCATAATTTTATCAAGCATTAAAATTAATTGTACTTTCAACAGTAGACTATAGAACTAGTCACAGAAGGAAGTTACTATCACTTTGAGACAAATAACTTTCAATGTATTTAGATTTTTCATTCAAGAAAACTGTTGACATTAATCCTATTTTTCTTTAAACTGCACATATGTATTATATGCTCTTTTGTTTATATGATAAAGAAAAAAATTAAGAAATTAAACTTCTGGGCGGCGCCTGTGGCTCAGCGAGTAGGGCGCTGGCCCCATATATTGAAGGTGGCAGGTTCAAACCTGGCCTCTGCCGAACTGCAAAACAAACAAACAAACAAACAAACAAACAAACAAACAAACAAACAAACACAGCTAGCTGGGTGTTGTGGCAGGTGCCAGCTACTAGGGAAGCTGAGGCAAGAGAATCGCTTACGCCCAGGAGTTGGAGATTGCTGTGAGCTGTGACACCATTGCACTCTACCGAGGGTGATAAAGTGAGACTCTGTCTCTACAAAAAAAAAAAAGAAGAAATTAAACTTCTACTTCCTCCAAAGAATAAAAGGAAAGAAACCACATAAGAGAAGATAGAAAATAGAGAACAGCCCGGCGCAGTGCGGTGCGGCCCTTGCTAGCACTCTGGGAGGCCCGTGGTGGGTGGATTGCCTGAGTTCACAAGTGTGAAACCAGCCTGAGGAAGAGGAAAGCCCTTTCCAAAATTTACTCTGAGATCTACAATTTGCATTATTTTCCTATGTGTCAGGTTATTTATTACCTAGAGTATAAAATGGTTTGTGACATCGGATTTTCTGCCTGGGCTTTTCAAAACCAGTAATCCTGCCAATACTAGAAAAGGCAACATTTTCTTTCTAACACTTGTAAATCTGGCATGGTGAGATTAATTTAGATGTGGAATCTTAAAATTTAAAAAAGAAATCCTAAAAATAGTAAAATTATCTTTTTTTGAGATAGAGTCCCATTATGTCTCCCTCTGTGGAGTGCTATGCTGGCACAGCTTACAGCAACTTCACATTCTTATGTTCAAGTGATTCTCTTGCCTTAGTCTCCCAGTAGCTGGGACTATAGACGTCTACCACAACATCTGGCTATTTTTTTTTGTTGTAGTTGTCATTGTTGTTGAGCAGGCCTGGGCCGGGTTCAAACCCCCCAGCTCCAGTGTATGTGGCCAGTGCCCTAATTGCTGAGCTACAGGCACTGAGCCAAAAGAAAAATTATCTTGGCTTGGTGCCCGAAGCACAGTGGTTACGGTGCTGGTCACATGCACCATAGCTAGTG
Organism: Arctocebus calabarensis; assembly: GCA_963573935.1. NCBI lineage: Eukaryota > Metazoa > Chordata > Mammalia > Primates > Lorisidae > Arctocebus > Arctocebus calabarensis. The sequence goes on along the minus strand of CAUYON010140029.1, from coordinate 7,085 downwards.
AGTTCGAACTCAGCCTAGGCCAGCTAAACAACAATGACAACTGCAACAAAAAGAGCCGACGTTGTGGTGGATGCCTGTGGTTCTAGCTACTTGGGAGGCTGAGGCAAGAGAATTGCTTAAGCCTAAGAGTTTGAGGTTGCTGTGATGCCATTGCAGTCTACTGAGGATGACAAAGTCAGACTCTGTCTCAAACCACACACACACACAAAGAAAACAAAAGTAAAATTATCTTAAGGTGAGTTTTTAGTGTGATTCTGAAGGCCATGCGCAAAAATGGTAAATTCATGTGTAGTACTGCTCAAGAGCAAAGGAATTAAATGTTCACTCTACATCCTTACTTTTACTATTCATAGTGTTTTATAAATCAGTATAGTACTATTTCTTAAGGCTAAAGTTGTATTCTAATCTAGATATAGTAATCTACCATAAAGCATGACTTTTTTTTTTTTTTTTTTTTTGAGACAGAGCCTCAAGCTGTCACCCTGGATAGACTGAATAGAGTGCTGTGACATCACAGCTCACAGCAACCTCCAATTCCTGGGCTCAAGTGAGTCTCTTGCCTCCGCCTCCCAAGTAGCTGGGACTACAGGCGCCTGCCACAACGCCCAGCCATTTTTTTTGGTTGCAGCTGTCGTTGTTTGGCGGGCCCAGGCTGGATTCGAACCCGCCAGCTCAGGTGTACGTGGCTGGCGCCTTAGCCGCTTGAGCCACAGGCGCCGAGCCAAGCATGACATGTTTTATAATATAAAGCACTAGATTTGAAATAGGCACAATTTTTTTCTCTATTTTTAAATTTCAGATTAATATTAGGGTACAAATGATTAGGTTACAATGTTTGCGTTAGGTATGGTCCCTTGCTGTAATTCTGTCCTGCACCCAGGAGGTGAGACAAATTGGCATAAATTTTGAACTACACTTCAAAAATGGATATAAAAACAAAAATGGGATTATGAATAAAAACACACAAAGACAAGTTCTAGGTGTTCAAAATGATACCTGAAAATATAATAGCTGATAACTTTTATATACAAAATCTCAACATTATAATTTCCCACTGCCTGGCAATTAGGTTTGTTCATCAGCATAACAGAATAAAACATAGAATCTCCCAATGCAAATTTAAAAGACCAGAATAATTTGGTTAAATGGTATGAGAAACTTTATAATTCAAGCCTTTATCAATCACATTCCTATATTTTAAAGTGAATAATCACAACCTAAACATACTTAAGTTCCTATTTAGAGCTAAATACTTATTATTGCATTTTGCTTTAAAAAGGCACTTGGATAATGAAATTTTAATAGCTAGTCTTAACATAAATTTATTGTAAAATTCTGCAATATTAAACAACTTGCCAATATGCAATTTCAGATGGAATTTATAACTGCACATCACTGAAAAACTAAAGTCACAAAATAACATTTTTCTTTATAAAAACATAATCTTCAAGTAATAATGAAAAGCTGCTCATGCTCAAACACTGTATATAACCAGAATGTAATGAGACAAATGGTAAGACAGTTAAACTGGAAAATAATTTAAAGTGAGGACGTAATGTAAGTAGCTGTTACAGCTATAAAAGCATTTGGCATTCCCATCACAGAAATAGAGTGGTTTCTTTTCTTTCAAAACTCATGTTTCTCCTTTTATAAATATATTTCAAACAATTACTAACAGTGCAAATTTTTTTTTTTTTTTGAGACAGAGTTTTATTTTGTCACCCTTGGTAGAGTGCCATGACATCATAGCTCACAGCAACCTCAACTTCTTGGGCTCAAGCAATTCTCTTGTCTCAGCCTCCTGAGTAGCTCACAGGAGTACCGTGAGCCACCATGCCTAGCCTGACAATACAAATAGTTTTAATTTTTAAAATTTTTATGGAGAGTCTCACTTTGTGGTGTTCTGCCTTAATACACATATTTTTAGAAGTCAAGATTGTACTAGGTCAGTCTACATTTCATATTACAAAAATTTTCTATTTCAATTTAACCCTCTTTCTCCCTCCAATCTTTTTTTTTTTTTATTAAATCATAGCTGTGTACATTAATGTATTTATGGGGTACACTGTGTTGGTTTTATATACAATTTGAAATACTTAGAACAAACTGGTTAACATAGTCTTCACCACACTTTCTTGTTGCAGTTTGGCCAAGGCTGGGTTTGAACCTGCCACCCTTGATATATGGGGCCAGAGCCCTACTCACTGAGCCACAGGCACTTGTGTTAAGACATTTATACTCTACATTTAGTAGATCTGACACGTACCCTTGTAAAATGCACTATAGGTGTGGTATGACCAATTACCCTCCCTCCACCCATCCTCCCCCCTCTTCTTTCCCTTTCATCTTGGGCTATAGTTGGGTTATAGCTTTCATATGGAAGTATGGATGATTATATATTGTTGTCATAGTAGAGGTGAGTACATTGTATACTTTTTCTTCCATGCTTGAGATACTTTACTAAGAAGAATATGTTCCAGCTCCATCCATGTAAACATGAAAGGGGTAAAGTCTCCATCTTTCTTTAAGCCTGCATAATATTCCATGGTGTACATGTACCACAATTTTCCATTCATGGGTTGATGGGCACTTAGGCAGATATTTGCACCAGATTGTTTATTGCAGCCCAATTTATAATCTCTCTCCAATCTTTAAGAATCACAATAATTAATAAGTAGTGCTTTTAGGATATCCATTAAAGAAGGATACAGTTGAATATATTCTATTTTTATTACCTTGATCATAGGCTGACTGGCTGTCAGACGAATCTTTGGTAGTGAATCAGTTCTAAACAAATATTCTGAATTTCCATTTTGTTCTCTTTTTTTTATTATTTTGAGACCCAGTCTCACTTTGTGCCCTTTGATAGAGTGCCATGGCTTCATAGATTACTACAACCTTCAACTCTTGGGTTCAATTGATTCTCCTACTTCAGTCTCCCATTGCCTGAGCTCAAACCCATGAGCTCAGGCAATCCACCCACCTTGGCCTCCCAGAGTGCTAGGATTATAGGAGTGAGCCATCATGCCCAGCAAGTTCTGTAATGTTTATTGTTTTGTGTCACTGTACAACATTGCTGTACTCCTTTAAATAAAAATGTATCATGTATCACTATTTGATATTTTATAATGTAGTCAATTTGAAAGCTTTTGAGTAAATTTCCTTCTAAAAATCAATACTATAGTGGCTCATTTCTCCTCTTATTCTGTCTGTATATTTTAGTTTTGTGACTTTCAAATACAAAATTAAAAAAAATCTATTCATTTAAATTCAAAATCAGGATGGTGCCTATGGCTGGGCGCCAGCCCCATAGACCGCAGGTGGCAGGTTCAAACCCAGCCCTAGCCAAAAACTGCAAAAAACTCAAAATCACTTGGGACTATTCAACATACCTGCAATTTCTTTTCCTATAATTTACTATTCTTTATATTGAGTGCAAGTTGGTAGGCTTCGAAGAAAAATACTTTCAGTAAGACCTTTATCAACTTTAAAGTAATAAAAATCACTAACTCCTGGAAAAAGTGTATTTATGAATAAATTCATCTCATGAAATATTTATTCCATGGCTTTTATTTACTAATTGTTCTGTTATGTTCTTGGTTTTACTGCCCAGATACTCAAAGAATACAAATATCCTTTCTTTATACTACCGTTTAATGTCCTTTAACTTTTCCATGTGAATGTCAATAAATAGCCCTTAAATTAGTTAAACATCTTGCAAGGATAAACACCAAATTTAGCAGTTGTTTTTCCTGGTAGTTGAGACTAAGGTGAAGAGGCAGGATACTTCCTTCCATTTTATTAGATGTTCCGTATGACATGATTTTATAATGAGTACATCTTTTATAATTAAATAGATATAAAGTTTTCCATGTAGCATCTAATCACCACTTTTCATAATTTGCAGTATCAGAAAGTAAGACAATTGAATTACATAAGTTTGGCCCATTTTTTTTTTTGAGACAGAGCCTCAAGCTGTCGCCCTGGGTAGAGTGTCGTGGCATTACAGTTCACAGCAACCTCCAATTCCTGGGCTCAAGCGAGTCTCCTACCTCTGCCTCCCAAGTAGCTGGGACTACAGGCACCCGCTACAACGCCCGGCTATTTTTGTTTGGGTTGCAGCTGTCATTGTTGGTTGGTGGGCCCAGGCTGGATTCGAACCCGCCAGCTCAGGTTTACATGGTGGCGCCTTAACCCGCTGAGCCACAGGCGCCGAGCCAGTTTGGCCCATTTTTATATAAATTCAGACTCGAGTTTCAGAATTCCTTGAATATATATTTAAGTCAGATTTCAAAATTAGGACACTCATTTAACCTGTCAATTGTTTAATATTTTCCACAAATAATAAAGCTTACATTTCCAACTTACCTGTAAATACAGTTTATTGTCTTTTGTTATAGCATCCATTAGTTCTTTCTGTAGAGGTGGGTCTCCATTTATCCAGAGTCCACTGGTTGGGTTATTACCACTTACCCTATCGGTGGTGTTCTGTTTTTTATACAGAAGAACATAAGCTGTGTCCTTTGGAAATCTACTTGTAATTTTCTGGACTGACTGAAATGAAGTAAATGTTACTCTACTGTCATTAAATAAAAACCATTCTTTTGAAATTTCCTTATTTTCCAAATCCTGTTCAATAATTGCAGTGGGACTCTCTCTCCCTAGTAAATGACTCTGGGAGGATGCTAAGGCCAGAGTTTCAGGCTGATGGCACATCTGATATGAAGATTCTGTACCCTCTGTACCTGTGACGTTTCTGGCATAGGAATAGTAATGGCCACTTTCAGAGGATACACCGGAGTGAACAACAACAGAACTTAATAGATAGGGTACCAATTTTGGGCAGCAAGGTTCTTCAGTTCCAGAAGGTTTTAACTTTTTAGCTAGGTTTTCACTAGTGTCATTGAAGCCCACATCTACAGACCAACTTTCTGACAATGAAGAAAAAGAAGTAGTTCTTTTAACTGGCAACTCCAAAACCAGTGGCAGTGACACGTTGTCTAAAATTTTTCTTCTGACATGATACTTCTGATCATAAGAAAATCTCAGGAGAGTAAGAATAAGGTATTCAGGTTCCTCCGTGATTTGCATAGTTTTCTCAGCATTCTGAAGAGAGGCACAGTTTTCACAATAATATTGGTTGTCACCAGTAAGAATCTCTGGAGCCAAAAAATAATTTAGTAAGTCAGTTACTGAAGGTGTGGTTTCGCCTCCTGGTTTCTGAGGTACATCTTTATTAACAAGACTCTTGTCAGATTCATTAGGGACGGGAGTGTTTTCAATACAGTAAAACTCATCAGGAGGACTGCCTATTCTTTCATTCACAACTGAGTCACAGATAAAAGCAGCTGTTGCAGGATTATAAACTACTGGTTCTTCTGAAGGACTCGGTACAGTGGGTTGCATTAGATCACTATCTTGTGTACTGGGTGATGAGGCTGGACCTTGGAAAGACAAGTTCTCCATAGAAGAGGAAGGACAAAAGGCAAGTGAGAGATCTGTAAAGGCTTCTATTTTTTGTGAGGTACTCCTGCAGTTCAAACAACATATGTGAGTTTGTAGTTTTCCTCCAAACATTTTTTCTATTAAAGTCTTCTCATCATCCATTGTACAAGGAGTCTCTGTCAGTACAGCTGCTTTACTATCTACTTCCTTTAAAGAAGTTTCAGTGTACCCCACACTTTCAGGCGGCTTATGAGAGGAGTGAACTTTCAAGATCTTTTCTTCTTCATGGAGCCTGCAGGAGAGTATATCATTATATAGCTACTTCATTTAAGCTTAAATGACATTATCTATTTAAAAATATTCATTGTTTAAATAAGTAGCCAAGTTATTTTTATCTTATATAATGCTTAATTTGAAAGATAATGTTTTTCGGCTTAGCGCCTGTCGCTCAGTGATTAGGTGCCGGCCATATACATGGGGGCTGGTGGGTTCGAACCCGGCCCGGGCCAGCTAAACAACAATGACAACAACAACAACAGTAAAATAGCTGGGTGGGCGCTTGTAGTCCCAGCTACTTGGGAGGCTGAGGCAAGAGAATTGCTTAAGCCCAAGAGTTTGAGGTTGCTGTGAGCTGTGATGCCACGGCACCCTACTAAGGGTGATACAGTGAGACTCTGTCTCAAAAAATAAAAAATAAATAAAAAATAAAGTTTTGGTTTTGGAAGGAAGGTTGCACATGTTGAACCTAACTAACTTTACTAGTCATTAATACAAAGAAGAGGGAAGAGACAGAGAGGTATAAGAAGATAATAGGTTTCATTAACTAAGTGGTTAGAAGACCACCAAACTCATATAGTTAGGTATGGATTAAAATAATGATTCCTTAACTTTTTTTAGTCCCAGGACTCTTTTATATTCTTAAATATATAACTAAAAACAATGCAAGTGCTTTTATGTGGATTATATATAAACATTTACTGTATTCAAAAACTGAGAAAAAGAACTGATAACATATTAATACTTTTAGAAATAATAAACCTACTTTATGTTAATATAAATGTTTTAAAAATGAAATAAAGTTGTATTTTATAAAACCAAAAAGGAATTACTGAGAAGAATTGCACTGTTCTACATTTTGCAAGTAAGTATCTGGCTTAATTGAAGCCAGATGGGTCCTTCTATCTTCTTGTCTATCTATTGTAATACATTTTTTTGGACGAAACGTATAAAGAAAATCTGGCCTCATAAAAATATGTTGTTGAAAGAGAAAACTTCTTCACACCCTGTGACGGCACCAAAAAAAAAAAGAGAGGACCTCACAGACTCCTGAAAGTGTTTTGGGAACCTTTAGGGGTCCTTGTATTACACTTTGAAAACAGCTGGATAAAGAAAGAAAATCTAAAACAGAAATTAAATGAAAAATAAATCTTAAAAAATATATAATAAATACAAGAGTATTTTAAAGATTAACATTGAAATTTTTTTTTTTTTTTTTTTTTGAGACAGAGCCTCAAGCTGTCACCCTGGATAGAGTGCTGTGGCATCACAGCTCACAGCAACCTCCAATTCCTGGGCTCAAGCGAGTCTCCTGCCTCTGCCTCCCAAGTAGCTGGGACCACGGGCGCCCGCCACAACGCCCA
>CAUYON010140028.1:0-21358 GCA_963573935.1 Arctocebus calabarensis | reverse complement strand
AAAATTTTTTATTTGTAAAAATTTTTGGGGGGGGCCTTGGCTTTTTTTTTTTGGTAAAACCCCTATTTTGTGGGTGGGGTGGGTTAAAACCCACCCCCGGCCAAAAAAAACAAAAAAAAAAAAAAAAAAAGATTCATCAATATGTGTAGTATGCGTCAGAATTTCCTTTTTAAGGCTGGTTAATATTCCACAATACCTGTGTGTGTGTGTGTGTGTATATATATATACATACACATAGATGGTTGCAGGCTTAATATTGCAGACCTTGGTGGTTTGACTTAATATTTTTTGACTTTACTATGAATTTTTTTTTAATTTTTTTTATTTTTAATTAATTTTTTAAATTTTGTTTAATTTATTTTTTATTATTTATTTTGAGACAGAGCCTTAAGCTATTGCCTTGGGTAGAGTGCCCTGGCGTAACAGCTCACAGCAACCTCCAGCTCCTGGGCTTAAGCAATTCTCTTTCCACAGCCTCTCAAGTAGCTGGGACTACTCAACATCTGGTGGCCATTTTTGGGTAGTAGTTGTCATTGTTTGGCAAATCCGGGCCAGATTCGAACCTGCCAGCTCCAGTGTATGTGGCTGGCGCCTTAGCCACTTGAGCTACAGGTGCCACCCTTTACTGTGAATTTATTGGGATGTAACCCTATTGTAAAAAAAATTTTTTTTTTTTTTTTTTTTTTTTGAGACAGTCTGACTGTGTTGCCCTCAGTAGAGTGCTGTGGCTTCATAGCTCACAGCAATCTCAAACTCCTGGGCTTAAGCAATTCTCTGGTCTTATCCTCCCAACTGGGTGGGACTATAGGCTCCTGCCACAACGCCTGGCTATTTTTAGAGGTGGGATCTTGCTCTTGTCAGGTTGGTCTTGAACTCCTGAGCTCAAGCAGTCCACATATCTCAGCCTTCCAAAGTGGTAGGATTACATGTGTGAGCCACTGAGTCCAGCCAAAAATTGAGGAGGATCTGGACTTAACAATGGTTATGATTTCTTTACTTTATGATGGGCTCATTAGGGTGTTAAATGTGTTATTGACTTGTAGTGTCTTAATTAGACATAACTCCATTGTGAGACCAGGAGAACCTGTATCATATTTTGTTTATTCATTACTGTCAATAGATATGGGGGTTGTTTTCATCTTTTGACTATTGTGAAATAAATACTGCTGTGAACATGGGTGTACAAATATTCTTTGAGTTATTTCTATTTTGGTTATATATTCAAAAATGTAATTGCTGTATTATATGGTAATTCCATTTCTAAATTTTTGCAGAACTACCATCTTGTTTTCCCTAGCAGCTGATTATTTTACGTTCCTACCAGCAATGTCCAGGGTTCTAATTCTCCCATATCTTTGCCAACACCTGTTCATTTGTTGTTGTCACAGACATATTAATGGCTGTAAAGTGGTATTTCATTATGGTTTGATTTGTATTTCCCTAAGAATTAACTTGATCTTAGCCCAAAGGACGAGAAGCGATTTTCCCTAATAATTAATGATTAGTGTCTTTTCATGTGCTTACTGGTCATTTGTGGGGTTCTATTGTATTTATTTATTTATTGAGACTATGTCCCCCTTGGTAGAGTGCTTGGGCATCACAGCTGACAGTAACCTCCATGTCTTGGGCTTAAGTGATTCTCTTCCTTCAGCCTCCCAAGTAGCTGGGACTACAGGTGCTCCTCCCACAACGCCTGGCTATTTTTTGTTGCAGTTGTCATTGTTGTGTAGTTAGCCCGGGCTGTGTTTGAACCTGCCAGCCTTGATATATGTGGCTGACTCTATAACCATTGTGTTATGGGTGCCAAGCTTTGAGACAGGGTTTTACTTTGTTGCCTAGGCTATTGTGCAGTGGTATCAGCATAGTTCACTGTAATCACAAATCCTTGGGCTCAACCGATCCTCCTGCCTCAACCTCCTTAGTAGGTGCATGACACCATGCCTAGCTAAATTATTTTCTTTTTGTTTGAGACAGAGCCTCAAGCTGTCACCCTGGAGAGAGTGCTATGACATCACAGCTTACAGCAACCTCCAATTCCTGGGCTCAAGCGAGTCTCTTGTCTCCGCCTCCCAAGTAGCTGGGACTACAGGTGCCCACCATACGCCTAGCCATTTTTTGGTTGCAGCTGTCATTGTTGTTTGGTGGGCCCAGGCTGGATTTGAACCCACCAGCTCAGGTGTACGTGACTGGCGCCTTAGCCTGTTGAGCCACAGGTGCTGAGCCATTTTTTGGTTTTTTTTTTTTAGAGACAGTCTAACTTTCTCACCCTCAGTAGAGTGCTTTGGCGTCACAGCTCACAACCACCTCCACCTCTAGGGCTTAGGCAATTCTCTTGCCTCAGCCTCCCGAGTAGCTGGGACTACGGGTGCCACCACAATGCCTGGTTATTTTTGTTGTTGTTGTTGTTGCAGTTTGGCTGGGCCAGATTCGAACCCTCCACCCTCAGTATATGAGGCCGGTGCCCTACTCACTGAGCCACAGGTGCTGCCCATCTTTCTTTCTTTCTTTTTTTTTTTTTTTGACAGAGTCTCATTATATCGCCCTTAGTAGAGTGCTGTGGCATCACAGCTCACAGCGACCTCCAACTCCTGGGCTTAAGAGATTCTCTTGCCTTAGCCTCCCAAGTAGCTGGGACTATAGGCGCCTGCCACAGCGCCCAGCTATTTTTTGGTTGTAGTTGTCATTGTTTGGCAGACCTGGGCTGTGTTCGAACCCATCAGCTCCTGTGTATGTGCCTGGCGTTCTAGCTGCTGAGCTATAGGTACTGAGTCAATTTTCTATTTTTTTCTTTTTTCTTTTTTTTTGCTGTTTTTGGCAGGGACTAGGTTTGAACCCGCCACCTCCTGCATATGGGGCCAGCGCCCTACTCCTTTGAGCCACAAGTGCTGCCCAATTGTTTTTTTTTTTTTGCAGTTTTTGGCTGGGGCTGGGTTTGAACCCGCCACCTCCAGCATATGGGGCCGGTGCCTTGCTCCTTTGAGCCACAGGCGCTGCCCTAATTTTCTATTTTTTGTAGAGTGGGAGTCTTGCTATTATGTTGTCCAGTCTGGCCTTGAACTCTTAGTCTCAAGCAATCCTCTTGCATTGGCCTGCCAGTTTACTAGGATTACAGGCATGAGCCACTGCACCTGGCTTGTGATATCTTCTTTGGAGAAATAATCTGTTGAAGACCTTTGCTGATTTTTTTTTTTTTTTTTCCAGCGGTGCCTGTGACTCAGGGTGCCAGCCCTATATACCGAGCGTAGCGAGTTTGAACCCAGCCCCAGTGAAACTGCAAAAAAAAAAAAAAATAGGTGTTGTGGCGGTCACCTGTAGTCCTAGCTACTCGGGAGGTTGAGGCAAGAGACTTGCCTAAGCCCAAGAACTGGAGGTTGCTGTGAGCTGTGATGCCACAGTACTCTACCGAGGGTGACCAAATGAGACTCTGTCTCTTAAAAAAACAAACAAATAATTAAAAAAGGGCTTTTCCATTATTAAGTTGTGGGAGATTTTATGTACTTTGGAAATTAATCCCTTATCATATGTATGAGTTAGAAATAAATACCTTGTCCTATTACATGGGTTGCTTTTCACTAAGTGTTCTTTGATGTAGACATTTATATATTTTGTTGTAGTCTAATCTGTTTTTTTCTTCCATTGCCCATGCTTCTTATGTCATCTCTAAGAAATCATTGCAAAATTGGTATCTTTGACACCATGCTTATGTTTTTTTCTTGTGGCAGCGGATAGACATGGGTCGTTTCGACCTTGTTGGCCTGGAGGGTCGTGTTTCGCGATATGAGGCAGACACATTTTTGCCCCGGCACCGCCTCTCACGCCGGGTACTACTAGAGGTTGCTACTGCTCCTGACCCCCCACCCCGGCCCAAGCCAGTCAAGATGAAGGTCAACAGGTACCAGGACTAAGGAATAAGAGGATGGGTTCCAAGAAAAATTGGCTACAGCTAGCTGGAGGGATTAGGGTATCAAGAAAAGAGCTAAAAGGCTAGGGCTAGAATGTTTATGTGGGATGGGTACAAATAGTATAGAGCAGCGGTTCTCAACCTGTGGGTCGTGACCCACAGGAACACTATTAAAGAGCCACAGCATTAGGAAGGTTGAGAACCACTGGTATAGAGGGATGGGGGAGAAAGAATAATTATATGAGGGTTCTGGGACAGCCTTCTGTGTAACTAATTTTCTTTTCTCTTTCTCTCTGCTTGGTGCTTTCTGATTATCTCAAATTTCTTTCCCTCTTTCTCTTTCCTTTCCCCCATTTGCTTTTATAATATTTTTGCATCATCATCATCTTCCTTTCTCTTATTCCTTATTCTCTTTCCCTATCTATCTACCCCCGTGATTTTTCCTCATAGGATGCTGCAGCCAGTGCCTAAGCAAGAAGGCCGAACAGTGGTGGTGGTGAACAGCCCACGAATACCCCTTGGCCCTGTCCCAGTTCGACCCTCTTCAGGCTCTGAATTCTCAGCCCAGCCCACTCCTGGCCCAATCCCCCCCGTGCTACCAGCACCACTGATGGTGTCAGCCTCACCTGCTGGGCCCCCCCTTATTCCTGCAGCCAGGCCTCCTGGTCCTGTTCTTTTGCCTCCACTGCAGCCAAACAGCAGTCCTCTCCCCCAGGGTAAGTTGAAAAGGGAGCCAAAGATGATGGATGGTGCTTTAAAAAGGTTATTTAGACTGGGGAAGAGGTAGTAAAATTAAAGGGGATTGGGGTGTGCTGTTTGATGGGCTGGGAATATGGAGGCTTCTGGGACCAGGCTAAGGCTTTAGTCAGGGTATATCTGACAGGTGTCTACTTTGTGTCTACAGTGTTGCCATCCTCCCTGGGAGTCCTGAGTGGGACTTCACGGCCACCCACACCAACCCTGTCCCTGAAGCCAGTGCCACCTGCCCCAGTTCGCCTGAGTCCAGCCCCACCTCCAGGCTCTTCTAGCCTGTTGAAGCCCCTAACAGTGCCACCAGGTTATACTTTCCCTCCTCCTGCTGCCACCACCATCTCTACCACCACAGTGAGTGCTACCACCACGGCAGTACCAGCTCCGACTCCTGCACCACAGCGCCTCATTCTGTCTCCTGATATGCAGGCTCGCTTGCCCTGTGAGTTACCAAGACTTTGTGGTTAGGGACTTGAGATGGGAGGAAGGCATATATGCCAGGAAATTGGAGAAGAAAAGTTCAGGAGAAAAAAAAAAAAAGAAAGAAAAGCTCAGGGATATTGGAGTATCAAATTCTAGGCAGATCAGCTCAGTGCCTGTAGCTCAGCAGCTAGGGCACCAGCCACATACACCAGAGCTGGTGGGTTCAAATCCAGCCTAGGCCTGCCAAACAACAATGACAACTACAACCGAAAGCCAGGCATTGTGGCGGGTGCCTGTGGTCCCAGCTACTTGGGAGGCTGAGGCAAGAGAATCGCTTAAGCCCAAGAGTTTGTGGATGCTGTGATGCCATGGCACTCTACTGAGGGCAACATAGGAAGACTATCTCGAAAAAAAAATAATTCTAGGCAGGTGTTTTGCCGAACATTAAGTTGTTATTAAGAGCCTTGAAAGAATTCACATAGGGAGATGACATGTAGGTAAGTAGTTGTAAGCCCAGCAGTACTTGAGGTATGGCTCGGCGCCTGTGGCTCAGGCGGCTAAGGCGCCAGCCACATACACCTGAGCTGGCAGGTTTGAATCCAGTCTGGGCCTGCCAAACAACAATGACGGCTGTAACCAAAAAATAGCTGGGCATTGTGGCGGGTGCCTGTAGTCCCAGCTACTTGGGAGGCAGAGGCAAGAGAATTGCTTGAGCCCAGGAGTTGGAGGTTGCTGTGAGCTGTGATGCCATGGCACTCTACCCAGGGTGATAGCTTGAGGCTCTGTCTCAAAAAAATAAAAAAAAAGGTAAAAGGGCAGCATAAACCTGGGTGTTTGTGTATGTGTGTGCCTGTACGCTCAGTCTGGTGGCAGGCCCTTAGAGGATGTAAAGGAGATTGCTAGCCAAACAAGTATAATTAGGAGTAGCACATCAAAACTCAAAGTTTGTAGATGGAGGCTGAGTTTGTTGGGATGTGGTAAATTATGGGGAGTTGCAGGAGCTGGACACTTGGTGGGGAAGAGGTGTCTACTTCTTAGGGGTCTTTGAGGTAGCATCAAGCAGGTTGGCCTGTGTATAATAAGGCTTTCTCTGTTTGTAGCAGGTGAAGTGGTCAGCATTGGGCAGCTGGCCTCACTGGCACAACGTCCAGTAGCTAATACAGGGGGAAGCAAACCTCTCACCTTCCAAATCCAGGGCAACAAGCTGACTTTGACTGGTGCCCAGGTGCGCCAACTTGCCGTGGGGCAGCCCCGCCCGCTGCAAAGTAGGTAAAACCCATCCCCTGTGCTGCCTTTTTCCTCCTCTTCCCTGTTCCTTTGTTTTTGTGGCTCTTTTTAGATGTCAACCTTTGTTTCTTTCTCTATCTTTTGATGGGTAGGGCTAAGGGGAATGATTAGAGGGGTCTTCTGATATGATAAGGAAGAGGTCATTCTCTAGAGAAGTTATTTCCTCTCTGTTCTTTTCCTCTTTTCTTGCCATGCCTTTGCACCCTTCTCTGGCTGATAGCTGCTTCTCTCTTTCTTTCTCTCTTCCCTTAACCCAGGGAATGTGGTGCACCTGGTGTCAGCAGGGGGGCAGCACCACCTCATCAGCCAGCCTGCCCATGTGGCCCTCATCCAGGCCGTGGCCCCGACCCCTGGCCCTACCCCTGTCTCTGTGCTGCCTTCTTCGACCCCCAGCACCACCCCTGCCCCCACTGGCCTCAGCCTTCCGCTTGCTGCTAACCAGGGTGAGGCTCCTGGCCTTCCTTTTTACTTAGCCCTTGCTGGCCTTGGTCCTTCCAGGCATGCCCTGGGGGCTACTGTCTGTCCAGCCTTCTCAGTGTTTTCCCTTGCCAGTATCTCTGATATCTGTTCTGCCGCCACCTGCCCTTGGACTTCTTCCATACTTTGGGTCTCTTGTATTTCTTTCTTTCTTTTTTTTTTTTTTTTAACCTTCCACTCAACGTAGCTTTCTTTTGCAGTGCCACCAACCATGGTGAATAACACAGGCGTGGTGAAGATTGTAGTGAGACAAGCCCCTCGGGATGGATTGACTCCTGTTCCTCCGTTGGCCCCTGCACCTCGACCTGGGAGCTCTGGGCTTCCAGCTGTGTTGACTCCGCGCCCCACATTAACTCCTGGCCGGCTACCCACCCCTACTCTGGGTACTGCACGGGCTCCCATATCCACACCGACTCTGGTGAGGCCCCTTCTCAAGCTGGTCCACAGTCCTTCACCTGAAGTCAGTGGTAAGTCCAGGTGGTTGAGGCCAGAAATTTTTACTAGGAATAGAGATGATATGGGGTGGCCTCAGGGTTTCTTAGTCACAGTAGATCCCTTCATTATCAGTATACTGCCTTGATTTGTAGGGAGCCTCAGAACTGGGCTGACATAAGTTGGGATTTTGGAGGAGAAGAAAATGTCACACTTCTTGGATTTTTGACCTCATGTTGTGGGAGTGAACACTTTCTGGGAAATAAGGGAAGCTTGGGGATAAGAAGAAGGTGAGACAGGGTAGCAGAAGGATTAGGAAAATAATGTGGGGCAAACTTATCCTCTTGTCTCCACAGCTTCTACACCTGGAGCTGCTCCCCTGGCCATCTCTTCTCTCCATGTGCCATCCTCTCTCCCTGTGCCAGCCTCTTCTCCAATGCCAATTCCCAATTCTTCTTCCCTTGCTAGTCCTGTGTCCTCTACAATCTCAATTCCAGTGTCATCTTCACTCTCCATCTCTGTCCCCACCACGTTTCCTGCCCCAGCCTCAGCTCCACTTCCCATACCCATCTCAACCCCTTTGCCTATTTCGGCTTCAGGCCCAGGTGTCTTGACCAACGTGACTCCGACACTGGCGCCTGTTGTTACAGTGGCTTCTGGATCTCCCTCTTTGGCAACAGCTGGGGCTTCCCCATCAGCGTCAGCCTTGACTCTAGGTTTGGCCTCAGCTCCATCCCTGTCCTCATCTCAGACACCACCTGGTCACCCTCTGTTGTTGGCTCCCACTTCTTCACATGTTCCAGGGTTGAACTCAACTGTGGCCCCAGCATGCTCACCTGTCCTGGTTCCAGCTTCAGCTCTGGCCAGTCCTTTTCCAGCAGCTCCAAATCCAGCTCCAGCTCAGGCTTCCCTTCTGGCTCCAGCGCCTTCTGCATCTCAGGCTCTAGCCACTTCTCTGGCTCCTATGGTGGCTCCACAGACAGCAGTCCTGGCTCCTTCTCCAGCTCCTCCTCTGGCCCCACTTCCAGTCCTGGCACCATCGCCAGGTCCTGCTCCTGTCCTGGCTTCGTCGCAGACTCCAGTTCCAGTTATGGCTCCATCGTCTACTCCAGGAACCCCTTTAGCCTCAACTTCTTCATTGGTGCCAGCTCCAACTCCTGTGTTGGCTCCATCATCAACTCAAACTATGGTACCAGCCCCAGTTTCATCACCTCTCCCGAGCCTGGCTTCTACGCAGACACTGGCCCTTGCCCCAGCTTTAGCACCCACTCTTGGTGGTTCATCTCCATCTCAGACACTCTCTTTGGGAACAGGGAACTCCCAGGGGCCCTTTCCAACTCAGACATTATCATTGACTCCAGCATCATCCCTGGTACCAACTCCAGCCCAGACACTGTCTTTGGCACCAGGACCACCACTGGGTCCAACTCAGACGCTATCTCTGGCTCCAGCACCCCCTCTGGCTCCAGCTTCTCCATTGGGCCCAGCCCCAGCTCACACGCTGACTTTGGCTCCAGCATCGTCATCTGCTTCACTCCTGGCCCCAGCTTCAGTGCAAACACTGACCTTGAGTCCTGCCCCAGTTCTAGGGCCTACCCTGGGCCCGGTTGCAGCTCAAACCCTGGCGCTGGCCCCAGCCTCAACACAGGCCCCAGCTTCCCAGGCATCTTCCCTTATGGTTTCGGCATCTGGCACCACTCCCTTGCCTGTCACCATGGTATCCCGGCTTCCTGTTCCTAAGGATGAGCCCGAGACACTGACATTGCGCTCTGGTCCCCCCAGTCCTCCCTCCACTGCTACCTCGTTCAGTGGCCCCCGACCTCGACGCCAGCCCCCCCCACCACCTCGTTCCCCTTTCTATCTGGTAAGTTTTATTTCCTCAAAGGAGAGGGAACAAAAGTTGAGTTTCTTTGGAATGTTGATAGAGTGAAGAAAACACAATATTGTCCCTTTTAATTTGGCAAATTATAAAGCCTAGTGTTGCAGACTAAATACTTGAGTGACATTTGGACAAGTCTGTCTGTCCTCTTTCTTGGGACTGTGCCATCATCTATAAAATAGGGATAATAATCCATGTCTGCTTTTCTCACTGGGGTCATTGAGGACAAAATGTACTTTTATAAGTATTAAATATCACTGGTATGTTGAAGGCCTTTTTGTTACCAGTGGTCTCTTTAGTTCTTGGTTGCTCTTTTGAGTTAGTGTTGGCATGTAATTGCTCAATTTTACAGATAAGGAAACTAGCCCCATAGATGATATTCTAAAGGTTATATATAATTTGTGAGAACATAGATGTTCTGATTCCATTGTTTTTTCCTCTTCTCCACAAGAGGCAGTCCTCAGAGACAGGAGGATGTTTTGGTAAAACCATCACTATCAAGTATTTGAACTTTTTTTTGAGACAGAGCCTCAAGCTGTCACCGTGAATAGAGTGCTGTGACATCACAGCTCACAGCAACCTCCAACTCCTGGGCTCAAACGAGTCTCCTGCCTCTGCCTCCCAAGTAGCTGGGACTATAGGCGCCTGCCACAATGCCCTGCAATTTTTTTTTGGTTGCAGCCGTCATTGTTGTTTGGCGGACCCAGGCTGGATTCAAACCCGTTAGCTCAGGTGTACGTGGCTGGCGCCTTAGCCCTTTGAGCCACAGGCACTGAGCCTTCTTTTTTTTTCTGTAGAGACAGAGTCTCACCTTTTCATCCTTGGTAGAGTGCTGTGATGTCACACAGCTCACAGCAACCTCCAACTCCAGGGCTTAGGCGATTCTCTTGCCTCAGCCTCCCAAGTGGCTCAAGACTACAGGTGCCCGCCACAGTGCCCGGCTAATTTTTTGTTGCAGTTTGGCCGGGACTGGGTTTGAACCCGCCACTCTTAGTATATGGGGCTGGCACCCTACCCACTGAGCCATAGGCGCTGCCCTAAAATTTTTTTTTCATTTTTATTTTATTTATTTACTTTTTAAGACAGCCTCACATTGTCACCATTGGTAGAGTGCTGTAGCATCACAGCTCAAAGCAACCTCAAATTCTTGGGCTCAAGCGATTATCTTGCTTCAGCTTCCCAAGTAGCTGGGACTACAGGTGCCTGCCACAATGCCTGGCTATTTTTACAGATGGGGTCTGGCTTGAGGCTGGTGTCGAACTTGTGAGCTCAGGTAATACACTTACATTACAGGCATAAGCTACCATGCCTGGCCCCTGTTTTTTTTTTTTTGATACAAGAGCCTCAAGCTGTCACCCTGGATAGAGTGCTGTGGCATCACAGCTCACAGCAACCTCTAATTCCTGGGCTCAAGAGAGTCTCTCGCCTCCTCCCAAGTGGCTGGGACTACAGGCACCCGCCACAACGCCGGGCCATTTTTTGGTTGCAGCTGTCGTCGTTTGGTGGGTCCAGGCTGGATTCGAACTCGCTATCTTAGGTGTACGTGGCTGGCGCCTTAGCCCGTTGGGCCACAGGCGCCGAGCTTATTTTTATTTTTTATTAAAATATCATGGGGGTACAATTGTTTTGGTAACATGAATTTCTTTTGGACAAAGTATTTGAACTTCTGAGGGGTAGATGACTCTATGGAATTTTGATTGACATCTACTAGTTTCTTAAAGATTGTGAGTTTTTGACTTTGACAGTCATGTATTTCAGTTTTTTACCTATCTCATTATGTGCATTCTGGTAGCCATTTTTCTCGTCTACTTTCTCCTATATAATGTGGCTAAGTTAAACTCATAGCTCAGTTTAGAGTAAGGAGCCCAGGAACTAATGAGAAGAAAGGTCCAGTGAGTCCCTCCAAGGCCCTCTCACTTCTCCTATTATCAGAGCTGCTGCTTATTCTTTGCTTCAGCCCTTGTCCCATACTCTACAGTGCCACAGACTCCACCTTTCGTCTGTTCTTTTTTTTTTTTTTTTTTTTTTTGACAGAGCCTCAAGCTGTTGCCCAGGGTAGAGTTTCGTGGCATTATAGCTTATAGCAACCTCCAACTCCTGGGCTCAAGCGAGTCTCCTGCTTCTGCCTCCCAAGTAGCTGGGACTACAGGCGCCCTGCCACAACGCCCGGCTATTTTTTGTTTGGGTTGCAGCCGTCATTGTTGGTTGGCGGGCCCAGGCTGGATTTGAACCCGCCAGCTCAGGTTTACATGGTTGGCGCCTTAGCCCGCTGAGTCACAGGCGCCGAGTCTGGGATTGTATTTTATTCATCTTTGTGTCCTCCCTGTGCTTAGCACAGCACCCTGCATATATTTATTCTATAAATGCTGAGAAGCAGCAAATGAATGGTGATGTTAAAAGCAGTAGAATAGGAATATCCTCCATAATCAACTGTCCAGGATGGGCACCCGTAGCTCAATGTTAAGAGTACCTGCCCTGTGCACCAGGGCTGCTGGGTTCCAAACCTGCCAGGGCCTGCTAAGCAAAAACAAACAAACAAACAAACAAAAATCAACTGTCTAGTCCAATTTCAGACTAGAAACAGGCAGCCTCCTATAAGAAAGTAGCATATATCTTGGCAATACTTTAATATTTAAATAAGTGTTTGAATATTCAAACACTCAAAACAAGTGTGTTAGAGACTCAGTGTGGATTTATAACAATAGTCTGTTATTCTAAGACCAATCGTGGTGGAGAGGGACCATATCCTTAGATTTGAGGCAGAGAAGAGGAATGGTTTTTGTCCCAGCAAAAACATAACATCTGTATGGTTGCCCTTAGTGTACACAGTTTCTCATGTATATCATCAAAGAGCGGCTACAACTTCAGATCAAAGGAGAGCTTTTATGTGCTGCTGATTCATGGCAGGGACTGTAGGTTACTCAGCAGTGTCTTTAGCTAAGCTGGTATAAACCTAGGTTGACACCAACTGATTCATCCTTTTGGATACAGAGTCTATTTAAATTAGTCTCCAGTGGCAAAGGCAGCATGGTTGTATAGAACAGGTCCTCAGATGGGAAGAGAAGAACTAGACCTAGAGTCTAAGTCCCAGCTTTGTGAATACCCAGTTAGAGGACACAGAGTTTCCCTTAATAAAGGGAGGCATAAACTTGCCCATCTTACCACGTTGTTGGAAGGATTAAATGAGACCGTCAATAAATATTTGAACATCTGCTATTTGCCAGCTGTTGTATTTGGTTGGTGAAATGGACCCTGACTTCCATCTCGTGGAGCTTTCAGTCTAATGGGAAAGACAACTATTAAACATTTATTACAGGGCAGTGCCAATGGCTCAGTGGGAAGGGCACTGGCCCCATATACCAAGGGTGGCAAGTTCGAGCTCGGCCCCGGGCAAACTGCAGCAAAAAATAGCCGGGCATTGTGTTGGGTGCCTGTAGTCCCAGCTACTCAAGAGGCTGAGGCAAGAGAATCACCAAAGCAAGTTAGAGGTTGCCATGAGCTGTAATGGTATGGCACTCTACTGAGGGTGATAAAGTGAGACTCTGGGTCTAAAAATAAAGAAAGAAAAAAAAATTTATTACAATAAATGATTTAAGTGTGTCAGGTGTCATGAAGGAGAATGACAGAGATTCTGCAAGGGAGACCCTGTGGGATAGGGGATGGGGAACCTGGCCTAATCTAAGGGTTCCAGAAATCCTTCCCTGAGGAAGTGACATGTCTATGGAGATGAATGCACCTGTGACCTAGGAAATGTATCCAATTAGAAGGGAAGATTGTTGCTGTTGATTCCTTACTTTTCAAGCCCTTGTGGTTTGTTCTATACTCAACAGTCTTTCTGGAAAACAGTTCTTTTTGGTAGTCATCTGCTCGAGACAGGGTAATTCAGGGAGGAGAAGTGAGAAGTATTTTGCTTTTGCTGTCATTAGAACCATCAGTTATTAGATTTTAGAACTGGTAGATGACTTCAGAAAATGTGAACTTTCAGCAGGCTGCATATTATTAACCCATTTTTATAAAGAAACAACTAAAGCCTAAAGAGATTTATTTGCCCAAAGTCATAAAGCTTAAAAGTGGTGGAAAGAAATTATTTTGTTGTCTGCCATGGCATTGTTCCTATTTTCATTAACAAAGATAATACCTTAATATGTTCATTTGAATTTTGAACTGGAAAAGGTGGTGAAGCTGGATCCCCCATCTCTAGTTGCTAATAACCAAAATAGCAATAGTCACAGGAAGACAGCTTGCTCTGCATTGCGACTTTTATAATACAGGCTGGTGGTTAAGAGCAAAGACTCTGGAACCACAAGCCCTAGTCTAACTGGCTCTGGGACATTCTGGCTGTAACATGTTAAACAAGTTAATCTCCCCAGCCTCAGTTTCCTCCTGTGAGAAATGGGTATTGTGATAGGACCTACCTCTTCAGGTAATTTTGAGGAATAAGTGAGTTACTACATGTAAAATATTCAGAATAGAGATTAGCTTATAGTACATTATCAATAAATTTTTCTAAATTTACTATTTAAGAACAAAGAGGAAACTCTTAAAAGATAAAGAAAAAAACAATTCCCTGTCCTAACCAGAAACACACCCAAAACATTCAGGGAATAAAAAATCTTAAGTACTTTTTTTCTTTTTTCCCTTAGGGCAGAAAATAACTACAGAATAATTTGGATGAAGGTGCTCCAATTTTCAAACAAAAGCAATTTTCTGCTTCTCTAAGTTGATCCTTCTCTTATGCTTTTATAGCTACAGATCTGGGACACAGCAGGTCAAGAGAGATTTCGGTCTATTACCCAGAGTTACTACAGAAGCGCCAATGCCTTGATCCTCACCTATGACATTACCTGTGAGGAATCCTTCCGTTGCCTTCCAGAGTGGCTGCGGGAGATAGAACAGTATGCCAGCAACAAAGTCATCACTGTGCTAGTAGGTAAGTAAGGACTAATGAGGAGGGAAAGAGACTTGTGGGCATCATAGAATCTATAGTCGTGTAAAGCTTGTGCTTCCATACCTTCCCAGAATAGAGTCTATAGTTATAAACTTTATGCCGCCAACGTTCCCTTCTTCTGCCATTGAAGAGAAAACAAAATAGGTTCTGTCCTGCAGTGATGCTTTAGAAAAATAAAGTAGAAAACATTACTGATTGATAGATTCTGGGGAAGAAGTTGGATGGTCATGAAACTTACGTGGACTGCTGAACATTAAAAAAAAATACTGACTCTGCCGGGGGCGACAAAACAAAACTCTGTCTCTAAAAAAAAACCCTAATTTTTTAAATGATGGTAATGGCTGGTCCCAGAAGTAAAATATTTTTTAAGTTGATAAGGAATTCATTATTTAAGCAATTGTTTATTGATCAAAAAATGGACTTTGATTGTTTTTTCCCCTCTTAACGTTTATGCTGATTTAAGAACTTCTGTGTTTTAGAAAGAATCCACTAAGGGAAATGCTGCAGTTTGTTTTATCTTACAGGAAAACAGAAACTCTGTTCATTATAGGGGAAAGCAAGAAAACAACCCTTGGTTTCTATGGTGACAAATATATCCATTAAGAACAGAATTGCAATGAATTGGACCAGATCATTAAAAACTCTTCTAGTTGTGATGGAAAACATGTAAATATTTGGTTGTTAAAATGTTTTTTTTCCCTAGGAAGGAATGCTAACTGTATATTCTAGCAAGACCTAAATTTTGGAAATTTGGGAAGAGAACCTTAGAAACATTCTAAGTTACAGACTATATATAGTTAACACTAAGCTAAACAAACACTTTATATAGCAATATAATTGGTATAGATGTTCCAGGAATCATACTAGGAACTTTGATTATTATTATCCCTCATTTACAGATGAAGAGACCAAGGCTCAGAGTATGTAAGGCTTCAAGTATGTAAGGTTGACTCCAAGCCTTATGGTTGCCCACCTGTAACATTCTGCTTTTCCTTCAGGCTGCACGGTTAAGTTTCTGCCTCTGTATGAGGTAGTGCTCCATGTCCAGCCCTAAAAATCCCATTTGCACAATGGCAAACCTTTGCCATGAAGCACTTGAGAGCCCTCAGCTATGGACTTGTGCTTTTTTTCTGTTCCATGGAAAGCCTTTGAAAACTTGAATCAAAAAAGCATTATTAGTTGGGGTTTTATATAAGGAAGTTAAATAAAGATGTGAGAAGAGATAGTTCAGTATGAAAGAGGTTTTGGCCTTTTTAACAAAACAGAACAAAACCAAACCCTTTTTACTGTGGAAAATTTTAAACATAACCCCAAATAGGGAAATAGTACAGGGAATCCTGATATACATATCTCTCAGCTTTGATAAATACCAACTTATAGCCAATCTTATTTTATCTGTTCTCCATCTATTCTGTCCACCCTCTCCCTGAGATTGTTTTGAAATAAATCCCAGATGTTATATTAATTTGTCATTCAATATCTGTGTATATCCCTAAAGGATAAGTTTTTTTTTTTTTTTTTGGAGACAGAGTCTCACTCACTTGTTCTGGAATTGAGTGCTGTGGTGTCATAGCTCACAGCAACCTCAAACTCCAGGGCTTAAGCAATCCTCTTGTTTTAGCCTCCCGAGTACTTGGGACTGCAAGTACCTACCACAATGCCCGGCTAGTTTTTCTATTTTTAGTAGAGATGGGGTTTTGCTATGCTCAGTCTGGTCTCAAACTCCTAAGGTCACGAGATCCATCCACCTCTGCCTCCCAGAGGACTAGGATTACAGGCATGAACTACTGTGTTTAGCCAGCCTAAAAGATAAGATTTTTTTCTTTTTTTTGAGACAGAGTCTCACTATATCACCCTTGGTAGATTGCTGTGGCATCATAGCTCACAGCAACTTCAAACTCTTGGGCTTAAGTAATTCTCTTGCCTCAGCCTCCCAAGTAGCTGGGATCACAGGTGCCCACCACAATGCCTGGCTATTTTCTTGTTGCAGTTGTCATTGTCGTTTAGCTGGCCCAGGCCAGGCTCGAACCTGCCAGCCTCGGTGCACTTGACTGGCATTGTAACCATTGTGCTACAGGCACCGAGCCAAAAGATAAGTTTTTTTGGGGGGGGGGACACAGTCTCACTTTGTCACCATTGGTAGAGTGCTGTGGCGTCATAGCTCACAGCAACCTCCAACTCTTGGGCATAAGCGATTCTTTTACCTCTGCCTCCAGAGTAGCTTGTACTACAGGTGCCTGTCACAATGCCTGGCTATTTTTTTATTGCAATTCTCATTGCTGTTTTAGCTGGCCAGGACCGGGTTCGAACATATCACCCTTGTTTTATGGGGCCAGCACCCTACCTACTGAGCCATAGGTGCCACCGAACATAAGATTTTTAAACTGAAAACCTAACCACAATGCCATTTTCATACCTAAAATACGTTAACGATTCCTTTTTAGCCTCAAAAAATTTAGATAATGTTCAAATTTCCCTGACTGACTCATGAATTTTTTTTTCAGCTTGTTCAAATCAAGATCCAAATAAGGTCCATGTGTTATAATTAATTATATCTTTTGATTCTTTTGTTTATAGGTTTCCTTTCTATTTTTTTCCTCTCTTAGAATTTATTAAGTGTTTGTCTTATAGACTTTACAATTCTAAATTTTGTTAATTTTGCCCCATGGTTTCATTTGACATGTTCCTTCATTGCCTATATTTTCCCCAGATTTGTAGGTATGTAAAGGTTTAAATATAGAGGCCTGATGAGACTCAGGTTTCTTTGTTCTTTTTAGCCAAATATGGTATTTTGAGGTACAATTCTCATAGGACAGGCAAGAACACTTAATTCTTTTTTTTTTATTCACCACTTTTCAAAGTAATGAGTTGGTTGTCTAATATCTTTCTTTTTTTTTCTTTTTTTTGAGCAGAGCCTCAAGCTGTCACCCTGGATAGAGTGCTGTGGCAACACAGCTCGCAGCAACCTCCAAATCCTGGGCTCAAGCGAGTCTTCTGCCTCTGCCTCCCAGCTGGGAGTACAGGCGCCCGCCACAACACCTGGCCATTTTTTGATTGCAGCCATCATTGTTGTTTGGCGGGCCTGGGGTGGATTCGAACCTGCCAGCTTAGGTGTACGTGGCTGACGCCTTAGCTCGTTGAGCCACAGGCGCTGAGCCGGTTGTCTAATATCTTTCAAAAGTAACTATTGAAGTTTGTTTATATTTTTAATATTATGAACTTAGGAGTTAGATATATTTGACGTATTCCTGCCTCTTGCAATTATTATTATTGATGCTCCAATTTTTTCAATTTTGACAGTGGAAGCTTTTCAAATGGGCTTTTAAGTCCTTTTAACATTTTTTTTTCCTTTTAATATTTTCGCTTTCTGGTATAAATGTTCCAGTCACATCTTGGGTATTTCCTGCCCCAGACCTGAAATTAATCATTTCTTTGAGAAGTGCTGTTTCTTTTTAATGGGATGTTGGTTTAGAGGCTATAAACTGGGTGCTGGGAGTCCTTCTTACTAGTGGGTTGGTCATTAATGTCAGGCTTTTCTGTGGCTAGAGCTATGTGTGTGAGTGAGCATCTGTGCATGCATGTGGGTGCATGTGGTGAATTCCACAGAATCTACAAGAAGATATCTTATTAGGCTTTACTAGCTGTTCTGATTCACAAGATTATCATAGACCACATGTGGCAGCAGGTTCATTTAGAACAGTGGTTCTCAACCTTTCTAATGACTCCTAATGCCTCGATCCTTTAATACAGTTCCTCATGTTGTGGAGACACCCAACCATAAAATTATTTTCGTTACTACTTCATAACTGTAATTTTGCTACTGTTATGAATTGTAATGTAAATATCTGATATGCAGGATGTATTTTCTGCTACAAAGGGGTCACGACCCACAGGTTGAGATCCACTGATTTAGAAGGATACAGGACAGGAAATAGCTTAGCAGCAGGCCAGCAGCTGGCATCATTCTTCAGTAGGAGTAATCCTTGTAGCAGTCCAGATAGCTTTCCAAGACAGTGCAGGTGTGAGGAAACAAGGCTCACTTTAGGTGAGTGCAGGATCTACCCTGGCCTAGAAGCCTCAATGCCCCATAGGAGCCAATATTGCTTACAACACCTCCACAGTCCTAACTTTCAGGGTCTAACCACCACCTTTGGGGAAACCCAAAGTTACAGCTTTCCATTATTTGGTATTTATAATCTGTAGATAGAATTCCCAGCCAGATGTAAGTTCTCAATCAGGAGTCATTTTTACCATAAGCACTACTGCTTGGTAACACAATTGACCTCTCACTTTTGATCTGTCAAGTCTGCCAGAGAAACATTCACATGGACGCATCTATTGATACTTTAGAACTGCAGAGATTTTACTTAACCTCATTAATTTTGAATCTATATTACCTTTTTCTCACACCAAAACCCCTGTTCTCAATGACACCAGCATAATTACTCATATTCTTTATCTCATAATACACATACACAGTCTCAGAATAATAATACAACACACTACCACCAAAGAGGTGATTACTGAGGTAATTCAAGATTTTTTTTATTAATTCTTTTTTGTCTTTAGGGTATTTACCTGTGGGAATGTATAGTTAAATTACTGTGTCTTAAAGTCACTTGCAATAGTTCTTCTCTGTGTGGTTATACCAGTATATGACAAACATGTTCATTTGTTTAATTTTTTTTTTATTTATTTAATTTTTTTTTGAGACAGAGTCTCATTATATGACCCGCAGTAGAGCACTGTGGAGTCACAGCTCACAGCAACCTCAAACTCTTGGCAATTCAAACTCAATTCAAACTTGGCAATTCAAACCTCAAACTCAAGCAATTCTCTTGCCTCAGCCTCCTAAGTAGCTGGGACTATAGAATGCCTTGCTATTTGGGCTGGGTTTAAACCTGCCAGCCTTGGTGTATGTGGCCCACACTGCAACCACCTTGAGCACTGAGCCATTTGTTTAATTTTGTTTTTAATTTTAGGGATTGCTTTTTAAATTTAATTTTATATTAATTAATAAGCATTTGTATAATTATAAAAAAGTAAGTTTTTAATGTCAAACCTACCAAACAAAGCCTATTTGGAGAGATCTGGTTTTTATTCTTGTCTCCTCAATGCTGTTCCTTTCATAGGTAACCTTATCTTTTAAATTTAGATTTTGATTTATTTTTCCATTAAAAAAAGGCAATAAAGTATATAATGTATCTATTCGTATTCTTTCCTTTTTATTGGCTAGGTAGTTGCTTTGTTTTTGTCACTGAGCAGTATCTACTAGTATTCTCATTCTATGGCAGTCTATGGAAATATCCATCATTGTTTTTAACAGTGGCAAATACCTCATTGTGGGAATGCACCACAGTTTATTCAGTAGTTCCCTACTGATAGACCCTTGAGCTTTTCCCAGCTCTTTGCTATTACAAATGGCGCCCGCATTTTAAAATAAAGATTTCAGTAATCACAGTTACATTTGCTTTGCTTTACTCTCCCATCTGTCTGGTTTGACTTCAGAACTGGAATTGCATTTTAATGCTTCTAAGCCTGCAAAAAAGTCATATGATGATTCTTCCTTTGATTTTACTGCTATTACAGGCAACAAGATTGATTTGGCTGAAAGGAGAGAGGTATCCCAGCAGAGAGCTGAAGAATTCTCAGAAGCTCAGGACATGTATTATCTGGAGACCTCAGCCAAGGAATCTGATAATGTGGAGAAACTCTTCCTTGATTTAGCATGCCGACTCATCAGTGAAGCCAGACAGAACACACTTGTGAACAATGTATCCTCACCGTTACCTGGAGAAGGGAAAAGCATCAGCTATTTGACTTGTTGTAATTTCAACTAAAGGCTAAGACAAGGAGAAGCAAAAGGAATCTGCAGTTGCCCTGATGGGCCACAAGTTTCCGGGGCGATCTCAAGGTGACTGTGGCTCCCACTCTTGGATCTTCTGACTCCTGTGGGCTCCTGAGCTTACAAAGCATGGCAGGCCAAGGGCCTTAACCACAGGCCAGCATCAGCAGAACACATCACAGTTTCACCCTTTTACAGCCTGGAGTTGGAGCAAGGAGAAAATTGCAGTAGGCACTCCATGATCTGCAGAGCATGTTGCTTTTGTTTTTTTAAAAGCAAGTAAAAATGCATTCCTAAACACAGCCCAGGGGGAAACAGACTGTAGAAGTCCCTTGTGCACTTCAGTGGGCGCATGTAGGGGCTGTTCTTTAGGGCTTCAGTGGTAATCTTCTGTGGGCCCTGGTTTTCTTTGCAACCAGATAAACAAAACTGGGAAAGCCAAGTACTGTCTCTGTGGTGTGTAATGATGACCCTGTGGGGATTTTGAAAAGTGTTACTTCTCTTGTCCACAGGCACTTTCAAGAACTTTGGGATGTAAAAATGAAATGAAACTTTTACCCATGACCAACAGTAACAATCTTTGTTTTAATAATACATTCAAGCTCCATGACTCCTTTTGGTGCTAAAGATCCTGTTGTTTCATAGACCAAACATTTTAGTACATTGATGTCCTTAAATGTATTATACAGAAATAAAAAATGGGGGAAGTCCATGAATCAGTACTCTGAGTACTACCTTATTTAAGCTGGATCTGTTGGAAAAGGGAGTAATTTTCCTTTCCTGTTCCCTTCTGAATTTCTACCATTTTCTTTTGTTCTCTTATTTTCCTGCCCATTACGTAAATGAAAAAATTTGAAAAATGAAAAAATTACAGATGTTGATAATATTCTAATATAAAAGATTAGCTCTAAAACATTATGAAGAATATGAGAAAACTGACCAGATATGACCAAAATACTGTGGATTAATGGACTGCAGCGCAGGATACCAAGCAGAGCACAGTCTTAGATAGCAGGTCACATCATTTGCTTCCTAATAACTGTCCATACTGGACAGACCAAGGCTTAGATTTTTTTAGTATGATCAGTGAGAATAGCAACAGATGAAAAGTTTCATGAACCATTTTTGTATATTCCAATGATAACCTGAGAAAAATTCTGCTTGTGGAAGCAGGTTGAACTGTCATTTATCCTCTCTTTCTTATAATAATGTTACTCTCAGACTCATGACCATATACTCTTTCTTGTTTCTTTTTTTTTTTTTTTGAGACAGAGTCTCAAGCTGTCACCCTGGATAGAGTGCTGTGGCATCACAGCTCACAGCAACCTCCAACTCCTGGGCTCAAGCGAGTCTCCTGCCTCCACCTCCCAAGTAGCTGGGACTACAGGCGCCACAACGCCCAGCCATTTTTTAGTT